>KI422651.1:46221-60908 GCA_000473375.1 Anopheles culicifacies | reverse complement strand
GCCAAAACCCGGTCAACAAGGTGTGGGAACAGGGGGCAGCACATCGCCTACCCAATCGGGTCTGAACCCGATCGGTTTGAATGCGCAGCCCGGCATGGGCATTTCAACGGGACAACAACAGGGAGGAACTGCACAACAGAATCAGAGTGGCCCGGGAGGTGTAAAGAATCCTGGTTATAACAATGGCGTGATGGGTACTAAACCAGGTAGCTTTGCGTACTAACCGTAACTAACAGTGAACGTTTGTGAAGTTGTTTGCATTCGAGTGCACCATTACATATTAATCATGCCGTTCCTATCGTTTTATCCACACAGATAAACAGGACTTTACTACGCAGAATCCCTTGGATAAAAACGTCAACGAACCGCATAAGTGTGGTTTGCGCAACGCGGATGGCGTCGGATTCCGGATCACCGGTGACAACGATGGTGAATCGGAGTACGGCGAGTTCCCGTGGATGGTAGCCATTCTGAAGGAGGAGAAAGCACTAGACCAGGTCATCAACGTTTACCAGTGCGGTGGTTCTTTGATACACCCGTCGGTCGTCCTGACGGCGGCACACTGCGTTCAGAACAAGAAAACGGAAGAGATGAAAGTACGACTCGGCGAATGGGATACACAAACCAAGAACGAGCTGTATGACTACCAGGTGATGAACCAGCGACATCCAGAAACCGAATCGTTTTTCACTAATAGTGCGCTTCTTTTTCCTGTTTCTGGTCCGCCCATTGTAGGATCGTAACGTTGTGGAGATCGTGTCGCATGCTGAATTCTACAAGGGAGGACTTTTCAATGATGTAGCACTGCTATTCCTGGAGAAACCGGCCGACCTAATGGATACGGTTAACACGATCTGTCTTCCGCCAGCAAACCATAACTTTGACCTGTCACGCTGCTTTGCGTCCGGCTGGGGTAAGGATGTGTTCGGAAAGCAAGGCACGTACCAGGTGATTCTGAAGAAGATCGAGTTACCGATCATGCCATACGATCAGTGCCAAACGGCGTTACGCACTACCCGGCTTGGAAAGCGATTTAAGCTGCACAAAAGCTTTATCTGTGCCGGCGGTGAGAAAGGAAGGGACACGTGCAAGGGTGACGGAGGCTCACCATTAGTCTGTCCGATACCTGGCACGATCAACCACTACTACCAGGCCGGTATGGTTGCGTGGGGCATTGGATGCGGTGAGGATGGCATCCCAGGCGTGTACGTGAATGTGCCAATGTTCCGCGGATGGATCGACGAGCATCTGCGGCAGAGAAATATTACCGACAGCTTCTACCTCTATTCGTGAGCCGAACAACCGTCATGCATGCTGTACGATGTTGGGCAACATGGGCATACATTGTTGTAGCATCCTCGATCGAGACACGAAATGTATGGAAGCCATTATGGATGAGACAATAAATGAAATATAACAATTACGCCTCGGCCATGCAAAGGAGTTATTGGAGCTGGATTTGAAGTTAAACTAAACGCCCATTTCCACATTTGGAAACGGAACGTTAGTATGTGGCAAATTGTTCAATTGTCCATTTGCGCTGTACTTTATTCATCTAACGTTTTTACGTAATACACATATCTTCGCTAATAGCTGGATTAGGTCGATAGTAAGTCGTTCCAAAGTTGTTTTGTTGCATATGCGAATCGATCCACGCTATGTAATCGGGTATTTTCAAAAATACGTCATTCACATTAAATCTGCTGCAGTTGCGCAATGAATACGATGCGATGCCCACCAAAAAGTAGTGACTTTCGGTGAGAGTAGATTCACAGACCAATCCTGATCCAGGCGCTCGTTCACAGGGAGCATCCTGGTCAAACTGTGTGCAAATGTCATGCTTCGGGAACTGAAATTTACTGTTATTTGTGACGCGACGTATAGCTGCCGTGCATTCTTGCCCACTGGCGATCGTAGATCGTAGCTTAAGCTGGCGGTTTTCATCGGTGGGCGTATTGCTCCAGCCTACCACGTAGCACAATAACTCATCCAGCTTTAAGCTACTGTCCGCGAGGCACACGCGATTTACTGCTCGCCCTAGCTGGACTGTGTTCGATAGTATGATCAGAGCTATATTGTGTTTCCGGCTGGTTGCAACATACTCCGAGTGAACGATCACTCGCTCCACGGCTATGTCCTAAAGCGTAAAGCAGAAAACGTATCGGAAGTTAAAAATGTAACCGATACCATCCTTCACTACCGAGCATGAGTTACACGTACCTGTACGCCGGGCCTGTTTGTGTGGAGCAGATCGATGCTGCCCAGCACGACCCTAAGGCTGGTTGGTTCTAAGCCGAGAACGCATCGGGCCGCCGTGATCACTACGTCATTGTCAATCAATGTCCCCCCGCAAAGGAACACGTTATGAGTAAACAACGCCACATTCCACGGAAATTCGAACCGATTCGTTTCGTACTCCTCGTCTGGAAAGGGGACATTGGCTCGCTGACCACACTGACGGCTCTCCGGTTCATCCGATTCGCCCAAAAAGGCAGTAAGTTCATCTGATTCGTCGCTATCGAACTTAGGTTTTGGACGTTCGCAACAAATCTCATCGAACGCACTACACTCCTCCGTGCTGTCAACGCCTGTTCTTGGTAGGATTATATGTTCTCCAACGGTATCAAGCTGCCCATTGATGCACTGTTCGTTCTTCACGCAGATACCTTTATTGTTGTTGCAGCTTTTGAAGCTGCCAACCGTGTTTCCTGCTGCTGCCGAGCATTCGAGTATCGCCAGGAATACCACCAACACTATCCGTCGCCCGTTAGTTGGTGTAGTTCTTTGCCAAAAATCCATCAAATCAATTATTCCGTTGTTCAAAAATGACAGTAATTCTTCAACGATTTGCGAAGCGGCTTCGTCCGACGATGCCCTGTTAGGCAATCTATACAAGCACTCGGCAAGTTTGTTCCTCTGCCAAGCGAAAGATCGCTGTCAGTTTGATGGCCGCAACGTTGTATTGGAATACAAATAATGCCTTTATGAACGACGGATCCCAATGTGCAAGCAAACATCCAACGTTTAAGCGGGGTTTTTCCCCATATCAGTAGAGGTCAAAACTTATCAACGAGATTTATACATTCTAGGATCCACTCGTGAAGTGCACGCACGCAGACAACAGTCCTTGCATAGGGGTATAAGCAAAGACAATCAAGCTTTTACCTTTTTAGTAACGCTCTATTAAACCTAAAACCATTTTCATAAGAAGCGTATTTATATTAAACTTTTGCTGCCTGCCATTTTTTACGCTTTTGCTTGCCAAATACCATGAACACTGGCGCATTGTGATTACTGGGAATCCCTTGTCACCAAGTCTATCGGATGTCGGGCATCGGTCATCAACAATCCCCGGGTCACGCGTAAAAGTCACGGTTGCTGATAGTAAAAATCCCGCACTGGTAAGTTTTGCTGCGGCCGCTGCAGCAGCCCATAATCATTCAACCGGCACGAGCCTTACAAAAAGAGGCTGCAAACATACAAGCCTCGACAGATACAATATGGCGTCCCGGGTGTGGTGGATAATTTCTTTCAACATACTGTGCTCCGGCATTACATCGGGTTACAACATTGTTACAGGTCCCGAATTGGTAAGTTCGGTTTACTAGCAGGATTCAGCCACCATACCATAATTTGAACTTTGCTATTGCAGACCTGTACAACGGCATCCGGTGAGGAAGGTATCTGCGTGTATCAATACCAATGCAGCGATGGGGTGATCAATACTTCTGGAGAAAATATTATCGACATCAGACAGAATGTAGATGATTGTAACGATACGTTGTTGAAATGTTGTTTGGAACCATCTGATCTATCTACTCCCACCACCCAAGCGAACGATAGTAATGCAGCTATTAACACTACTTTCATACCTGGCCCAGAAGTGGGGGAAGTAACGACTGAAGATGAATCGGTGCCAGCTGTCTCGACAACTCCTTCCAATCGACCAGCAGTAAAGGTACCGCTGTACGATCGCGAAGGTTGCGGCCATCGTAATCCGAACGGAGTGATCTTCACCATCGAAAACAACCAGTTCAGTGAAACCGAGTATGGTGAATTTCCCTGGGCGGTAGCCATTTTTGTACGCACTAAAGATCACTCCCTGCAGTATCTGTGTGGAGGTGCACTAATCGAGCGGGCGGCTGTTCTCACGACGGCTACCTGTCTGTATTCGTACCGGGCTGATGTGTCGTCCCTGGTGGTGAGAGTGGGCGAATGGGACATGAGTACGGTACACGAACCCATAACGCACATTGACAGCGAGGCAGAAAAGATTTACCTACACCCACAGTACAGCAGGACGAGTAAGATAAATGACATCGCGATCGTTATATTGCACGAAACACTCGATCTTAATCACACGATCGGAGTAGTGTGTCTGCCTCCGCCCACAAGGGATCCTTGTGGAGCAGAGCTGATTGGTGTCGGCTGGGGCGATGTACCAAACTTCGTTGAACCCAGAAAGCTTCCTCAGACCATACTGAAAAAGGCACACTTGCGCCATCTTCTGCACGATCTTTGTCAGCAGACGTTGCGCAAACTGATGCACCGTCCATACCTACTGCATCACAGTTTTATCTGCGCTGAAACGCAAACCCCGGAGATGCTACCGTGCCGAGGCGACACTGGCTCACCGTACATGCAGGAGATCGAGCACGGCAACGATCGGTACTATTTGGTGGGACTCAGCTCGTGGGGCTTCAACTGCAATATACAGCGCGCGCCTACCGTCCTGACCAATGTAGCATATCATCGCGAATGGATCGATGAGGTGATCAAGGGAGAAGATCTTAGCATATGGAGTTACACGTACGAACCGTCGTTGTACAATGAGGAAGAATAAAAGCTAGCGAGATAGAATATTTTATTGTATTTCCAAAAACAAAAGAATGTCCTTACAGTTGAGCAACACACTGACTCCTCTACTAAGCGTGCCGTTCAGCTTTCTTTTTCGATTTTTTGTTGCCTTTCTTTAGTGCTTCTAGTGTTTCATCGATCCATTGTCGGAAATGTGCCACATGCGTTAGCACGGTGCGGCTATTACTTGTCTGATTGCAACTATAGCCCCACGACACCAAGCCGTGTAGATAGTACCTTTCTGTCGAACCGGGAAGCTCGACAACAACTGGCGATCCAGCATCCCCACCGCACGGTTTTTCCCGATCCCCATGATTGGTTGTGGCACATACGAAGCTCTCATGCAGATTGTTGTTTTTTTGTGCCAGTTTTACGTTTGCCTTGCAGAGTTCCGTTTCCTCACGTTGTAGATCAAGCCGCTTCAAAATGTTGTTGTACGCAGTGTTCTGATTTCGCATTTTACCCCAACCGGAAGCTATCATGTTCTCTCGGCTCGTTAGCTCAATTTTCGGAGGTGGTAAGCAGACTGGCTGTACCGTCGCTTGGTATTGCACCGATTCGTTCAGTTGGAGCACGGCAATGTTGTTGCCGGGTGAGGTTGGATAATAGTCAGGATACTTGTGAACATTTTTTATTAAAAACTCCTTCCGTGACTCCGTCGTGTCAGCTGTTGAGCTCATGTTCCATACGCCAACCCGCACTAATATTTTGGTGTTTGGGTGTCCACAATTTAATACGCAGTGAGCTGTTGTCAAGATGGCGTTACTGCTGATGAGCGCACCATTACAGCAATAAACCTTTTCGGACTGTTTCAGCAGTGCTACCATCCAAGGTAATTCCCCATATTCAGCAAAAAACTCCTGGTTGATCGTGTTTTTAGCCACACCGTTCCGATTTCGTTGACCACATTCTTGGTAGGTAAAGTTTTCGGGAGTGAATTCTGGCATTAAATCAGGCAGGATGTCTGACGTGTCCGTGGCAGGGGTTGGAGAGAGTACTGCAGAGCTAGTGCTATCCTCTGCATTTTCTAGCATGTTATCCGAGTTTTCATAACCGTTGATTTCTGTAGGGACCGTTTCTTCATAGGTCGGTGTGTTTGTTGCTGGAGCGATAGCGAATTCAGGTGTTTCATAAGCAATACTACTATTACTAGTTGGTGTAGTAACACTTATTGTAGTAGCACTTTCGTTAGTACTGCTTGCAATAGTGCCACTAGTAGTAATTCTACTGGTGGTAGTACTAGGAGCAGCAGTAGTAACAATGGCTTCAACTGACTCTGAAAACTCTACAACGACAACATGCTTGGGGCAGCAAATTTGCTCGTACAAGGGACATCTGTTCGAACGCAATCGGAACGTACGAACGGGACACTTTTCTTCTTTTACGCAATACCCTTTCTTACTGTCACATTCAGTATATGGTGGTGTTTTTACCGACAGCACTGTCTTGTTTTCAATTGTTGGGCAACAGTGTAGAGAGCTATTACCACATGCTTCGGCGGTATTTATCCGCAGATCTACTAATGCTTCGTCCTGGCAGCTACTCTCCGGCATACAGTATCCTGTCTTATTGCTGCTCGTGATACATCGCTGTGAACAAACGGCAGTGATGATGAATCTAAAAAATGACCAAATTGTTCCGGAAAATCCGTACCTCTTGTTGGGCACCGTTCACTGCTGCCTGTATCGTTCGCGATGGGAAATATCCGACCAGAGCCACAACGGCAAGAACAACAGCTAAGCACCACCTTTCACTCATTATGTACAATAAGCCACTGAAGCGGCAGAGTTACGGATTGCTTCGTTTATTTGCGGGTTTTTACCAACACGTCATTGATAGCACTATCTACACACTGTATTGCTTTCATAATCAATATATTTCAATGCTGTTGGAGGGTACTTCTAGCAATGAAATGAACTGTATTTGCATGCCCGCGCTGCGTAAAGCTATTTTTCTGCCTGCTTGGCGTAATGACCTATTCGGTCATGCCGTGCTTTTGATGGCTTACTCGACTTATTGATGCATCGTATTTGGAAAGTCAGCCTTCACCAAGGAACGAACAGTCTGGATGGTATACGATCCTTGTTCCTGCCGTGTAAAAGCACCGTTATCGTATCTGCCATCATACCGCCTCTCATGTTTAATAAATGTTTCGATCTCGTGTAGAAGAAGCTTAATCTACTCTTAAGAATCTTAATTTCACTTTTTAAATCTTTAGGCATTTGAGAATGTTTACATATTTTTACATAAGGACATTTACATTTTATTTTAAGGGAGGCATGTTATAGTTTATGAATTACAGCGTACATCGTAATGATGAATATCACATACAATATATTTTCATTACTGCTCGATCGATTGGTGCCACTCGTAGATAAGAGGAAACTATCAGAGAAGATCCCGAAACGGAAAATCACACAATCATTCGATCGCCGCTTAACTCAAACTCAACAGATCTTAACCGTGTGGCAAATTGTGAATGAAAAATTCTCAGTGTCTTTTGCTACCATCAAGAGTCTACGTCATGGTGATTCGGGGACCATCTTCTATATTCCAGTATCTTGCATAAGCTGATGATGATGGTTGCATAGAAGCCATAGTGCCAGTAATCACATACTCATCTGAGACATGGACTCTGACTAAAACTGACGACATCCTCTTAGACGCGTACGTTTCGCGAGACAATGGAGGAGCCGCTGCTGACGAGCTCTAGTTAAACGATGGTATGACCGTCGTGCAATGAATTAGACTCACTAAACTTCTACGAGGTGGTCATGTAATGCGAAAGACACCGAACGACCCAGCTCGTTGATACGTCTTCCGTAAAGGCCGGTATAGCGGAACGGCAGACGAAGTCGAACAGCTGTCGAGCGGTTTGCAGCAGGCCAAGATCATGATCATTGGGTTTTCCTTTGGTGTACAGCACGAGCTGGTTAAGTGGGCTTTCTACCGGCTTTAAATATCGGTCACAACAGGGCTAAGCAGTATGCGTTCGTTCATGCAAAATATTGTTATGAAATTACAAAAAGATAAAGAATAAAAAGCTTTTCGGTTTGTTGCAGCAACTTTTTCCGTTTTCTTTTATTATTCATCCGCAAAAAATCGCTTTTTTAATTCATACGTTCTAACGAATACAGCGTACACTGCCTTATCATAAAGGTGAATAGCGAAATGGAATTAATGGTAATCATAATTGCTAAAAAGACTCAGTTTGACCTTTGGCAAAACAATAAATAATGCATCCTGCAATGGAAATCTTGTATAATTAATAACGGGTGATTAATTCACCCGTATATCTGATGTGTGTGGCAGATGGAGAGACTCATTACAATATAACATATAATATAAGATAAACAATAAAGACGAATTTCCACCATCAAACTTGAAGGTACTGGTGGTGTGCATGTTCATACGCATCTAAACGTATACGAGTTCAAGTTCAACGACCAAAAATAAAGAAAATACTATGTTAACTCAATACCTTTCCGCACCATGCGAAAGGTGATCGTCGTTGTTTCGAACGTTTATATTTATTTTGAATAGCATTAAGACTTGTAGCAATACGGCCTGGCCGTTCTTAATGAATAAAAAAAAAAAGCATTAAGACTTGCTCATTCCAGTCAAATAAATCTGCCCATTGCTCTCTTGTTCGCAGCCTCCGCAGTACGATCCGAATACTCATCTCGCTCATCTCCCATGCTAATTGCGTGCATGATAGTAACGTACTCGTATTGTTAGTGTGCGTAACCGATCATGATCGGTGATGGCCCCTTCCAGCTTGTAACTTTATTATAGCACCCAGCACCGATGACTATTGATATCATTAATCAGTTACAACGTTTCAACCTGCACTATCCTAGAGTGTGCAGTATCATTTGAGTAAAAAGGATACAACTACAAGACAAATGTTGTTGATGTAGCGCCGGGCAGAAGAAGCGTCAGTGGTTCGACCTGTTTGCCAGTCACCACTGCTTCTGTGTTCCGCTCATTGCAGTCGCAGTAAAATGTTGGGTTTTTTCGTAGCTCATAACCAACTTAACCAGTTCTACGGGTCCGGCGCTTTGCTACCGGACCATACCTAAATTGCCCGATTGACCGTCCACCCGCTCGCATTAGTGACGATGACATTGAACGTGTATCGACTATGGGTCAAGTGACGTCCGTGTCATGTACCGGACGTGATCGTGCGTGTGTTCTGGTGAAAGCCATCTTGCTGCTTCAATAAATCGCCTCATAGCAGTGCGACCACAAATTCACGCTCGATTCCGTGGCATTAGTTTCGCAGTTCGCCAACATTCGAACATTTGGCATAAACACCATCTAACACATATACCTGTGTATGCGCGCGTGTATGTCAAGCAGGTTTTTGAACGCTCCATTGGACGGTGTAAATTGATTTGCCAGCGGATGCCCTTCCGCTTTGATGCGTCCCAAACCGGTTTGAATTTGGGCACTCGAGAGTAAAGCACTCGTCCCCCCTCCCCCGCTATCTCGGGCCTATTAATTGGCAGGATGATAGTGTGCATCCATTCCCCGGCGGAGGGGATTTTTGTTTGTTTCACACAGTCACCAATGCTCCTCGCAGACCGGTTCGATAGGTGTGCGTGTCGTAGTTCTAACCGCTTTGTCCGACACGACAACTATCGCACGATCGCACAATCGTGCGGTTGCGCTTGAGTCCGGCACCGTTAAAACATACTAACGCATCTACGGGCTACTTCATTCTCCTCAGAGCCTAGCGTTCGAGAGCACAACTACCCCGAGGTACTTTGTCATTTAGTGTCGCAGCCATGCAGCGATACTGTGCGGCATTCGCGTTGCTGGCGCTTGTCGTCGTTTGCTTCCGGCCAACAGTTGCTGACGACCTCAGCCTAGACGATCTGATCAATTCGGTATTCACGACGAGCTCACCGGCCAAGGAAGGACCTCCACCAACGAGCGCTCCGCCGCCACCACCAACGCCAGCGGTTGGTGTAAAGGTAAGTGTACTGTAGGTTCGTAGAGCGGTGAAGTGGCGGCCACTTCTAAACGACTACTTTGGCTACCGTTCCAGGGTGGACCGTGCGGCAATGAGGCTGTCTGCATCCAGAAGTATCTATGCTCCAACAGCAGTACGTCCGGTGAGGGCCTGATCGATATTCGGTTCTCGGATGACAACCCGTGCGTCGACTATCTGCTGCAGTGTTGCTACGACGAGGACATCGTAAGTGTTGAGCGCAGCATTTTCTAACTTTTCTGCACTTGATGCAATTTGTGTGTGTGCTAAGTTGTGTGATCGATGCTCTTTGTTCTCATCGTTTAGATTCAACCTCCACCTCCGGTACCGGTACCGAACCCAGGCCCAAGCCCTGTGCCGAATCCGGACCCCAACCCTGGCCAGAACCCAGGACCAGTTCATGATGCACGGTGCGGTCGCCGCAATGTGGATGGCATTGGGTTCCGCATCACTGGCTCGAAGAACAACGAAGCTGAGTACGGAGAGTTCCCGTGGATGGTTGCAATCCTGAAGACGGAAGAGGTGCTTGGCCAGCTCCGTGAAAACGTGTATACGTGCGGCGGTTCTCTTATTCACAGACAGGTTGTGCTGACCGGAGCACACTGCGTCCAGAACAAAGTACCGTCCAATCTGAAGGTGCGCGTCGGCGAGTGGGATACGCAGACGAAGAACGAAATCTACCAGCACCAGGACCGCTCGGTTGTGGAGATCATCGTCCATCCGGACTACTACAAGGGTGGACTGCATAACGATGTGGCCCTGCTGTTCCTGGACTCACCGGTCGAGCCAAACGAGAGCATCCAGACGGTGTGTCTGCCACCACAGGACATGGTGTTCAACCATGAGACCTGTTTCGCTAGCGGCTGGGGTAAGGATGTGTTTGGAAAGGCGGGTACATACCAGGTTATTCTGAAGAAGATCGATCTACCGATCGTACCGAATGATCAGTGTCAGTCGGCACTCCGCACCACCCGACTCGGTGCCAAGTTTAATTTGCACAAGAGCTTTATCTGTGCTGGAGGAGTACCTGGTAAAGATACGTGCAAGGGTGACGGTGGTTCACCGCTCGTCTGTCCCATTCCGAACTCGCCACAACACTACTACCAGACTGGATTGGTCGCGTGGGGCATCGGTTGCGGTGAGAATGGCATCCCGGGCGTATACGCCAACGTAGCAAAGTTCCGTGGTTGGATCGATCAACACATGGTACAGCGTAATTTCGGTACCGACAGCTATACGCCCTAGTGCTCCGGTGTCCGTAACAGCGACCTCTCCATCATCACACACACACACACACCGGGAGAAATATGTGCGGATTTTAGCGAACTAAAACCATTCCATACAACTCTTGACGTCCATTTGGGGGGTCACTGCCAGTATGCTTATCGACGACATTGACCCAAGCAGTACCCGATGATCCCAAAATCCTCCATACGAATGCCTCATACGTGATTAGGCTAACGTTTAAACAATGTGTAATCAATAAAGTTTCTTTACCATAGCACGAGCGGTCTTTATTTGAAATCCAATTGAATATTTGTTCAATTTTGTGCCACAGCGACAACTGCAAAAAAAACCGACTACCACACAGATTGGAGAGGGTTGAGAATCGCCAATTTAAAAAATATAATAATTTATTCCTATTTACTTGTTTATTGCCGTCTGTCTGGTATCCGTTTTCAACTTTATTGGGCATATAGTAAACAAATAAAAAGCAAAACAAATGAGCAAAGAAAAAAAACAAAACATGTTCTGTTGCTTTACACCACCGATCAAGGTGAGTTTGCTGACGGCATTATCTTCATGGTCGGAGTATCTTCCTTTACGGTGCAGCTTCCACAAAGTGTGCACCCCGTTTTGGAGGACATCGATTCAAAATGTGCAACAGATTCTTCGGCGGATCTTTTGCATTCATTAGCACCTTATGCGTTTCAGTGTGCGCGTCACCCTGAGCTGTGGCTGAAGTTGCTGAGGAAAGAATAGCGCCACACAAGCCGTCGAAATATTGCTCCATATGTTATCCATTCGAGACGTGTTGGATGTATTCGAGTAGATTATTGTTTGTTTGCTTAACTTTTGCCATACACATACACACACACTGATCCTGCCAGTCAAATAAAGACGCAAAGCATAATGCGTACGTTAGCCCGGGTTTACCGATCACCAGGCGACGAACGAGCCACAAACAACCAGACAGAGTTGTTTTGAGCAAAACAAAATCGATTGTTGTTGTACAACTTCTTTCCCGTGTTGTTGAAGGATTTTCCAGGTAATTATGAAACTTCCCTTCTGCTGTTTTGGCATGTTTGTTTGCCTCGACAGCATGATGCGAGGAATTTCCACACCGTCGAAGGTTACAATTTGCGTTTTTTATTACCACTGCCGGATATCAAAAGGTGGGCCCATTTTTGCGCTACAAAATGGTTGTGTGAACATTGTCAAGCTGTTTACTAATAAAAAAAAGTCCCATTTCCCGTCCGAGGAGCTGATTGTGAAAGTTTTTGAGATTTCGAATGTGGGTTAAGCGGGGTTTCGATCACGGGGTTATCGGCAGGGGTGAATGTTTTGTTTTCTAAGTCTTGAAATTCGTATAGCGAGATTAAATTAATGAAAAGATTTCGTTGTTGTGCGCTTCTGCTTCTTCCACGGAACCGGTCGCACCGGAATTGCACCGGCGGGGAACAGCGGTTACACGAACGTGTGCGGTTTGCGGGCGAAGGTTGAAGGTAACTGCCGATCGCTTCACACTGCTACACCAGGCAGGTTTTGAGCGTTATAGCGGCGGGATTCACCGCACCCACCGAGAACAGCATCAATCTGGATGGCAGAGCTGTGGGGCGCGCGTATTATCTCAATCCGGTTCTTGCGTCGGTAGGAGCTCTCCGTTCCAGGCAGCGTTGTCATTCCACTGCTACCATACCGGCTGACCGTACGCACACCACTATCGGTCGACTGTCGGTGCCTTAAATCCATACGATCGTGTGGCCGCGTAGCTCAATCTTCTCCTGACCGCGAACGGTGTTGCACGCGCGCGGCCGAACGCATTGTTTATTCGCAACTTTCCTGCCAACAGGCCGGTTTCGGAAGGACTCGCCCGGGCTTTCGGTGACCGGGTGCCATTGAACGTGAACGTGTTGTTTTGTGCGTTAAGCCGTGTGTGTTTGTGTAGTTTTTAGCTTCGAGGTGAGTATTAGTGATGGACGGAGGCGTAAAGTACCGATCAGGGTAACGCGGAAAAGAGAACCAACAGGTGTTGCCTACTAAATATGCTCCCTTTCCTACATGTGCACTATCAACTCGGTATGCATAGCGCACCTCTGCAGACGTATCAGCAAAAAGGTTATCATCACACGATCACCTGTTGCTGATCGCTTCGTTTCTTTTTCTACCATTGTTTTTGTATTTCCCCTACTGATCGGCACAGAAATCAATACAAGCAACAACCGGAATGTCCCATCCAAGCAAGTGCTAATAACATAAATCCACATCAACTTTTCTTTGGTAAAAAGACTAGTTGCTAGCAAGCATGGATGGTTTCACTTCCTATTGCTGTACATTGCACGTTAAAGATGGGGCTTTTTTAAAGCCTCATTTAAATTCTAAACGCGTGCGTTTATTGTCAGTTGAGTTTCACATTCATCACCTTTCGAAGGACACACACAGTTGCGCCAACCCACAAGATCGAGAGCTGTAGAAGATGAAGAAGTTAATCTTCTATTTTTTCATTTTGTATTTCCTCCACTAGACGATACCAGGTTTACGTATCAGCATGGTGTCACGAATCTTCGTGCTACTCGGCGCAGTAGCATTGATGGGAGGTTTGGTAACCGCCCAGGATACGCTCGACGACTTATATCTGTCACTGTACAACCTGACCGAGAACAAAAACACCGTGACGGAACCACCCACTGCAGCTCCAGTAGCTGCTGTTACACAGGCCGCAGTACCTGCCGAACAACGCTTTGTGAGTGACGGTCGCACAAATGCCGGAAGCTTTGCGTTTAACTGACCTTTTCCATTTCGCTGCTTCTTTTCAGACCTGTACCGGCGAATGTGTGCAGTACTATCTGTGCAGCGATAACAAGATCATTACGGACGGTGCCGGAATTATCGATATTCGTGTCGGAGAGGATGCAAACGAGGAGTATGAGTGTCCCCACTTCCTGAACACTTGCTGCGAAAAGGATGCAGTACTTGTGGAACCCCCACCAACTGTCACGAAGGCTCCACCAACGAACAATGATGGTCCGGAACCGCACCGTCCAACCTGCGGTTTCCGCAACGTCGACGGATTAGGATTCCGAATTACTGGAAACAAGAACGGCGAGTCAGAGTATGGCGAGTTCCCGTGGATGTTAGCTGTATTGCGCGAGGAACGTGTTGCTGACAATAATCTTAACGTGTACGAGTGCGGTGGTTCTCTGATCGCTCCGAACGTCGTTCTGACCGCGGCACACTGCGTGTTCAACAAGCAAAAAGAGCAGCTGCTGATTCGTGCCGGCGAATGGGACACACAGACACGCGACGAATTGTACCAACATCAAGACAGACGTGTAGCTGAAGTCATCACACATGGTTCCTTCAACAAAGGTTCGTTGGCAAACGATGTGGCTCTGCTCATCCTGAATGAACCCTTCCAACTGGCGGAGAACGTCCAGCCGATCTGTCTTCCGCCGAAGGGAACCTCGTTCGACCGAAGCAAGTGTTTCGCTTCCGGCTGGGGCAAGAACATATTTGGCAAGGAAGGCAAGTACCAGGTGATACTGAAGAAGGTGGAGCTGCCGGTAGTGCCGCACGGTGACTGTCAGCAGTCTCTGCGTACCACCCGACTCGG
>KI422651.1:21311-45696 GCA_000473375.1 Anopheles culicifacies | reverse complement strand
ATTTAGTGCTCGACACATTGATCCTCTGACCCCGTGTGATAACTGGAGGATTAGTTAGCCAGGTCAACAATTCGTCTCCATCGTAAGCAGGAAGCATGTTTACAGAATAAAATTGGTTCTTAAACCACTTTAACATTTATTGCACCACCTTTGCGATACGTATCCCACTAACAGTATGATGCAGTTCGCAAGAGGGCAGATTCATATAGACTTTACTTGTTTGACTAGTAATTGGCTAGTACCGATGCAATACATTAGAACTTGTTTTACACAGTATACATTATTCAAATAGGCGGCAGTTTTATACAAACATACACTATAGCGTTGAAGATAAAGGAATTGGCAAAGACTACCAGACTAAACGGTATCAAGAGTTCGCAGCTCAGAATTGCACAAAGGAACCAGTTCTGATGATTACATCTCATCAGGCATGATAAATTATGGTACAGAGTGTGTAATGTATGGTTTTATTTAGGTTTCGTTTTATAAAGACGAGCTCAGAAAGATAGGACGCACAAGTTTCCCCTAACGGTGAACAATGCGAGAAACATCTGACAGCACCAAATAAATAAAGCCCGCTGGCTTTGCACATGCCGCACGATCCTTCCGGGACCCGCAGACTAGGAAAAGTCTCACTAGGATATATACAAAAATTGAACGGGAACATTTATCAAGTGTTTGTAAAAAGTTGAATCCAACAATAATACAAAAAAATACCGTGAACCAGAGTATTACATGCATGTTGGTGATTGTTTTGACGCTTTTCAGAATAGCGATTTCAGCAAAGGTTGTACCATAAGCGCGAAAGAACAGCAGCAGAGTCAACGTCTTTTTACGTATTCTTCCAGTAATGTTCTGGCAAGTGCGTGGCATTTTATAAATGGAGCGATGAGCCAAAGATCCAAGATGCTATAACATCGACACGGATGTGAACGAGTAACTGAGTCCAAATAACTTGGAAGTATGCTGGAAGACGAATTATTCTGGAGAAATAGCTACGGTGCAGTAAGAAGGGATGTGAAAGCTTCTACTAAAGAGAACTCTAACTATCAAATGCATTCAAGTGAAATCAAAACAATGCGATAAATAAATAGAAAATAAGAGTTAATAATACGAGTAAATGTTTCTACAATTGTTTTAAATGACTGATTTAACTAAAAAACTGTAATTAACTTCAAACTAATACTACACAGAAGAGAAAAAAAAAAAACTCATCGCGATTAATCGACACCTAAAACGGGTTTTTGAAAAATTCAACCGTAAGTTCGAAGCTGCGTGAGATGTCTTTTGGTAGGACAGAATACAACCGATACACTTTGCGAATCGTATAATTCTTTTACCACCCGGAACATTTCAGTTGGGAAGAAGTCCCAATAAAAACCGTTTAAATAACCTCCATGGCTTCATGCTAATGAGCTAGTGATAGAGGATATCATTATTGATTTCTCTTCTTTAAAATAAAACATATGAACCCCCACAGCTGACCGAGCCAACTAACCGAAAATCTTTCCGAAGTTAATGAAACAAAGCAAAAGTTTTATCAACACGTCCTCAACTGGGAGTTCGTTGTACGGTTATATTAAGAAAACCTGAACCGAAGTTCAGTTTCGTACATTGGCAGAATGTGGCGATGGAAACGTTGGAAAGAAAATGTTTGAATTGATCATTCTTGTCCGGAACGTGGAAGACGTTGTACCACCAACATCTAACTGTTCTGGGCCCGTGCTGGGTGAAACTTAAATTCTTCGACCATATTTTAGTAGCAAAAAACAAGACCTCATCATATTCGAAAAAAAAAAGTACCAGCCCTCAGAAGCGATCATGCAGTTGGGTATCTGTTTGCTTATGATCGTAATTGTTGCAGCAAGTGCTCAAGAATTCTACGATCTTAGTTCAGAAGCAAGCAATGTAGGTTACGGGTATGGGAAGGATTTGACAGAAGCTCTAGACTTTTTAAAATGATTTATCGTTAATATTTTTAATTCCAGTCGTGTGCCGGTAATTGTGTACCGTACAATCTGTGCAGCGATTCCAAGACTATCACGGACGGTACCAGAGTTATCGATATTCGTGTTGGCGAGGAGACTGAGTGTTCAAGCTACTTACACGTTTGTTGCGATAAATATGCAGTTCTTGCTGAACCGACGAACACTGCAACAAAATCAGTTCAAGCCAATCGATCGAAAATACGCCAAAAAACGTGTGGATTGCGGAACACCAATGGTGTGGGTTTTCGTATAACTGGTAACATCAACGGCGAGTCGGAGTATGGCGAGTTCCCGTGGATATTGGCACTTCTACTGGAAAAATCTACCGACGGAAATAGCCTGAAAGTATACCATTGTGGTGGTTCGCTGATCGCTCCGTACGTCGTTCTGACCGCGGCCCATTGCGTGTACAATGTTCAGAAGGATAAGTTGTTGATACGTGCCGGCGAGTGGGACACACAGACGCGTGACGAATATTACCAACATCAAGACAGGCGGGTCGCTGAAGTCATCACACACGACGCCTTTAACAAAGGTTCGTTGGCGAACGATGTGGCTCTGCTCATTCTGATGGAACCCTTCCAACTGGCGGAGAACGTCCAGCCGATCTGTCTTCCACCGAAGGGAACCTCGTTCGACCGAAGCAAGTGTTTCGCTTCCGGCTGGGGCAAGAACATATTCGGTAAGGAGGGTCTGTATCAGGTGATACTGAAGAAGGTGGAGCTGCCGGTTGTGCCGCATGGCGAGTGTCAGCAGTCTCTGCGTACCACCCGACTCGGCAAGAGGTTCGTACTTCACCAGAGCTTCCTGTGTGCTGGAGGCGTTGCGGGACAAGACACGTGCCGCGGTGACGGTGGCTCTCCGCTCGTTTGCCCAATTCCAGGCTCTTCGACGCACTACTACCAGGCCGGTATTGTTGCGTGGGGCATCGGATGCGGTGAGAACGGTATTCCCGGTGTGTACGGTAATGTGGCTTACTTCCGTGATTGGATCGATCAACAGCTGATAAACTATAGCATTCTTTCAAGAGACTACATATACACGCCATAAGCAGTTGTTATACTGTCCTTTTTAATTGTGCGAATAAATTCCTTTTGAACCATGCAGCATTTCGAAATGCCTATTTATTACAACTCGAGCTACCGATTTTACCGAGCCATAATTGTTTTGCCCTGCAAATGTAAGACTATTTTACATAACAAAAGTTCTAGAGAAAAGCGATGAAAAATATTACAAAAAACTCATAGTATGCATTCAATTCAACTCAATCATTTCACTCAACACAACATCACAACGCAGGCAAGTACTGTCGGGACGGATCGGTTGGTTTAGGTTGTTGCACAAATCCAGGATTTCGCCGATGATCAATCCACGCCGTGACGGTTTCGATGGCCACACCCGTACAGTTGCTTACCAGAAGTCCTCTAAGCTTCCAGTCATTCTTCGAATCATCTGCCACACAAACAATCGCCGATCCAGCTAGAGCATTATCATCGCAGTGCTCTTCGCTATGACTGAGACAGATCGTTCCTGGTGCGCAAAACAGATCGGTCTGAAAGCTGGTCACTTGTACCGGGTAACGTTTGGGTTGTCCGGAACCCTGCTCAAGCAGGGTTCGATTCCATCCGATCGTGTAACAGGTGCTCTCAATCTGCTGTTCAGGCGAGGCATCCAACGAAGCAACACACTGCCGGCTGTAAACTGTGTCTGTGAGGCGCAACAGCGCAACATTGTTGTGCACCGGATCGGATGTGTTGTAGTTTTCGTGGATGATCTTTTCCTTAATGGTGTATATCTACAAAGGTAAAATTAAATCTTGTTTTGAAGCCTTCTTTCTGACATTTTACAATATAGTAATATTCAGTTGCGGGAGTCCAGTGAATTATATTGTTTTAATTACACAATATATCTATGTAACGCTAATGATCATGACAATCAATTCTAACATGATGTCGTTATGCACAGTGCGACCTTGATCGACAACGAATGTTGAGTCATTTGTAAAGGAGAATTTTCATTAACAAGTTGCTAAATCGTAATTTTATATAATGGTAACTATCATCAGGATCGCATCCTTGAGCGATTGAGTAATCCCGGAGTGTGAGGGTTTTAAGTTTTTTTTCTCTTTTTATAGCAGGGTATTTTATAGCAAGCTATTCCACAAGCGAATCGTGTAGCGTGATTCCTCTGTTACTTCTTTTGTTTGGCTAAAAAAAGAAACATTAGCAATGGTAATTTAGCTCCTGTGTTGTGCCAGTTAGCTGTTAACTGTACATATACATGTGATCTCTAATCTACAGTGCGAATAAGTTATACGTAAAACTGGTTTCATGATATTATACTGATACTATACTTCCTGGACATTTGAAATCCAATTCTGAAACTTACATTTTGCATGCGAAACGCAGATCGACTAGCGATGTCATAATCGCCGACATTTACAAACAGTTCGTCCGCAGGCAGATTTTTCACATAACTCGCAGTGGTAAGTACTAGCAAGTGATCCACAAGTACCCCACCACAAATGAACTGATCGGTATGCAGACCGGGAATGATTTCCACCCTTGCCCAGACGGAAACAAGCCACGGTGGAAACTGGGTACCATCTTCTCGCACTTCACTCCACTCACACATACGACGTCGTTCGGCGTCAGAATCCGGACCTCCCATTCCATTGATATCGTTGATCATATTCACCCATGAATTGCGATCCATTCGGCAGCATACATTCCCCTCGGCACAGTCGTCACCAGATACAAACATCGTGCAAAGTGATTTCGGCAGACAAGTTCCATCACAAGTTGTAGATTTCTCCACATTTGCTCTACAACAATACTGTCCAGCGGGGCAACGGTTGGCATCATTTGTTCGGATGTTGATTAAACCCTCACCGTACTCGTCGTAATCTTCACCGGCACATTTTGATCGATCAGATACACACACTCCATCGCAAGATGCTTCATCTAGCTCGTCCGTCAAATCGGTAAGATTAGTGTCCACCGCTGCATCACAACATAGCATTCCCACTGGACAGACATCGTCCGTGTCAAAAAGTCGCAAATCTACATCCTGCGCTGGGCAAAGATTTTCCGGCACACAGTTACAGCCCAACGAAGTGTCTGGCTTGTTCAAACACATAACGACGAAAACCAATGCCCGGATGTGGGTAAAACCTTTCCTTCCTGAGGACCACATTGCACTTTTATCGCTTCACTTAACTAACATTTGGCTATCACTAAACGGCACGTTCTGCAAACCGACTTTAGTCGACGAACAAGTTGTACAGCTTGCTTATTACTAACTGAACCGTCACATTGCATGGGAATGGCAAGCCAAATGCAAAAGATGCGCCCGGGTTCAATCCCGGTGGGGAGCATTACTTACGTAATGGACGCGGTCCCGATTGGATGATGCGCAACGTAACCAAACGATCGTAAGATCATATCGATCGTAAGATTTCGTGCGGAAATAAGCACCGGCCAAAGACTAGCATTTGACTACCGAACTTATCATTAGTCGTACCAGTTCAGGAATTCTTCACCGATGTAACACCATATAGTGGATAAGTGGGGATCAGTTATCCAAAGGTTAAGGGTTACTATCGTTCAATGAAGACATCGTCCCTGAGGCGATGATTGTTTTTTTTTTAACTGACTACAATACATTTCACTTTTGTTTAACGAAAGGACTTGTAACGCACATGCTATTCGAATGTAGGATCGCCTCGTCCAAAACTTGTTTTGCGTAGCTCCGAACACAGTACGGTGGATCACAGATTGAACACACTGTGTCGGTGTAAATTACGAATCGTCAAGATTTTGGAGGATTGAAACATGCGCCACTTCTTTTAGCGTGTTTGAGCTGTTTTATGCTTTTAAAGTATTCACCATATGTGAGGGATACAGGAACATGGCTCGTCAGTAGTTTTGATTATCTATAACAAACTTGCTCACCTTGACAATTCTCTAATCTCTGTGAACATATCCAACAACCATATCAGCGTTATGATGTTGTATCATATTAGCGAAATAGTTGTAGAAATATTCTAACCCTAAAGCATGTGAGCAATTAATAATTAAGAAACATTTTAAAATTTACTCTTCCTTCCACCGGGTCGGTAAGTAGCTTAGCAAAGTGAAAAAGGAACACGCTATACAACAAAATGGATTATAATGAACCGGTCTTTCAATTCACACATTGACGCACCGAATTTATCAGTTTACGATAGGAATATTTAATAAAGCGAAATCTTCTTCATCCAACGGACCTGTAATAAAGTAACCATTTCTGTGTTTGGAAAGTTTAAAAGCGGGTTTGCCAATTTCACAACACTTTTTTGTATGTTGCAATCTTTCGCTTAACTTTTATAACAACCTGTACAGCTTTCTCTATTATTTTATAGTCCTGTTCAAAAATATATAAAAGAACTCATCTTTCTGTGCCTTATGTCCCATATGCATAGATGCGTCTCTTCCCAAATTTTGTAAAATAATTCGTGAAGAATTTTACCTTTTTTTCAATTTTTAAACAATGTTCCAAAAATATCTTTACGATTTTCACATGATATTACTAGAAGAAGTTCTCGACGGTGAAACATCTGAACGCGTTCGTTAGCGATTGGTTTATAAAAAAACCAGTTCCAAACAGTACCGGCCACAACAGTACTATCTACAGCTAAGGCAACGTTTCACCGCTACCACTGCCAACGCAAAGTGGTTGTCGTCGTGTAGGCCGCAGCGTTCGTAGTCGTTGGGTCATCGCCGTCTTCGTCGGGTCATCGTTACCACCGGTCCGGTACAGTGTGTTGTTGTAGCGGCTTGAAATCGTAGTGAAACCGATTGGGCTGTGATACTGTAACGCGAGCACGACGGGTACGCATCCCATCTCACAGGCACTAGTATTGCTCGGGTCGTTCGATCGAAACGTGCACACGAAGAAAGTGCCATCGGAAAGCATCCTCTCAGCCCACGTGCACGATGAATCTGGTAGCAACGGTCGTCGTAGCGTATTTGGTGGTGTTGGTAGTAGAACTACCGGCCACCGAGGGACAGGTAATTGAAACAACCAGTCACTCCATGCCACATCTAATAACATACCCGCTTGTGGTTTGCAGTCCTGCGAAGGCAAATGTGTTCCCCAGAGAAATTGTCGCCCACAGATGACCGATGAAGATGATGCCATACCGGAAGTGGATTTACGTATCGGTCAGGAAAATTCGGATGTAGTTGGCGAGTGTTCCCACTATCTGGATGTGTGCTGTGCACCGGGTGATGAAATTGAGGAACCACTCTCACTGCAGACGGGATCGGAAGAAGCGACCAGCTTCAAGTCGTGCGGAGAACGCAACAATAATGGTGTTGGTTTTCGTATCGGTGCCGGAAAGGTGGAAGAATCGGAGTTTGGTATGGCGGTTGGAGATGTATTTGTTTCGAAAAGCGGACGCTAAACTTTAACTCTCCTCTGGCAGGTGAATTCCCTTGGACGTTACTGGTGCTAGAACAGCAACAGCTGTTCGATGAAGAGCAGAAGGAGGTCTATGCATGCGTTGCATCGCTTGTGGCCCCAAATGTTGCCCTCACGGTGGCGCATTGTGTTTTGAATAAATCGCACACCAATTTGTTAGTTCGTGCTGGCGAATGGGACACTCGGACTGAGTCAGAAATCCTCTTGCATCAGGTAATTTTCTTCTCGAAACGCTTTCACCTCGGTATCCGTTTTCCTTCATTCATTCGATTCATTTTCGTCCAACACAGGATGCCAAGGTGAAGGAAGTGTTGATACATGAACGTTACAACAAACTTCACCACTTTGATGTGGCACTACTTGTGCTGGAGAAACCATTCCAACCGGCGGAAAACATACAGTTAGTCTGTCTACCACCACCCGGTGTACGACCGTCAGTTGGAACGGAGTGTGTCACCGGTGGTTGGGGTAAGGATAAGTTCGGTCAGGCCGGTGTCTACCAGCAGATACTCAAGCGTGTGACCCTACCGATCGTCGATTCGAATGAGTGCCAGCGAGCTCTCCGGAAAACACGGCTCGGGACGAATTTCAAGCTGCACAGCTCGTTTTTATGTGCCGGTGGCAAGAAGGATGCGGACGTATGTTCTGGCGATGGTGGTGCCGCGCTGGTATGTCTTCTGCCAGGTTCGCAAACCGTTTACTACCAGGCGGGTATAGTTGCTTGGGGTATCGGTTGTGGCGATGAGAACATACCCGGTGCGTACGTAGACGTGGAAAACACACGATCATGGATCGTGCGCAATCTCAACACGTTAAAGGTCGATCCAACGTACTACACAGCTTCATGAGTAAACGTTGCTCTACATTTGAAAATCTCCTAACTTATAACTCATTACCGAACGAAAACAGGAATTAAACATATTCTAATAAAAAATTACAAAACAAAAACACACAAAATACGAGTTTCAATTGCGTGTGCAATTGCGCACATTTGAATGTCGTTGAAACACGCAACAAATAAACCTTGAAGATCGTTTTGAGAAATTATCGTGATCGTTGGCATTACGAAAGAAACGCTTGCAATGGCAGCAATCGACTTTATTTTACGAACATGCCATCAAATCAGAGCCAGGAATAATCAAACAGAACCTTCCGGGAAGGTTATCAGGAGCTCAAAAGTTCGGGGTTTCCTTTGCATTTATGTGTCATGGCCATATGCAGCAAATGAAATAACAGTTTTGAAATTATTTCTTTAACATTTGATCCCACAACTCATGTCGATCTTGAACTTCAAACGCTATATGTGATTCTACAATTAGTCCGATATTATGTGAATAGTGTTTGTACTTTTTAAGCCTTTTTTGTACCTAAAGATTAACAAGACTCGTATAGAATCATATAATTCCACACGAAATTGTTGGAGAAGTAATTATTACATTCTTTGAAGGTGTTAAGAGCATGAAGCGTTCATGTTTGGAACAGGAGGAGGTAACTGACACCAAAACCGGTTACATTAAGCTAGATTAATTTTACAATGATTCACTCCAAACAAAACCAGCACCGTTGCTTCTACACGTATAAGTAGAGGATACGTATTCAATATATGTACAACAACAGTACTCCTAGGGGGTTTCAATCCCTACCTCTAAAAACCCGTTCTACTATTAAAACCTAGCGGGAAAAGCCCCAATGCCAGGCCACTACGTATCTGCCAGGTTTGTAAACAAAAGCAAAAACAAAAGCATCATAAAACCCGAACATCGGACATCGGAGCTTGGTTTGTTTGTTGTTCGGTCGAAAGATCACTATCGAACTTATCACATCGCATTGCTCCAGTTACTAGTGTACGGGGCCATTGCCAAGGTTCTCTTTCTCTCTCATAGATCATACACTCAGTAATGCGCCACCTTCAGCTGAGCAAACCGGTTAGAAGGGTATTATTTTGGGGAATTCCCCTATCAATTTACTCGATGAAAATGTCTTATATCTCTTACGTTAAGTACATTCATTCACAATGAAATTTTAAAGAAATTTGCAACATGTTTTGCTTTTACAGATTAGTAGACTGTTTCTCTTGGTTCATTTTCGTTTACAAGAAATTAAAAATCGTTGACAATTTTTTTTAAATTTATATTTCACGATTACGTGATCATTTTCATCGCAATGATTTTAAAATCATGGAAATCGAACACAACTCTCAGCTGGATACTTTTTGGAACATTCAGCACGTCTCTGTGGTTGCGTACACAATGGCCGTCGGTTCGACGAGAAGTCAAAACCAACGAACGCCTCCGCTCGATCATCCTCATTCTACCCCTGATTGACGTTGTTGCTCAGGGGGCATCCCCCACCTTTGCTTTCAAAAAACACACGCAACGCACACGATCGTTACTGCACGTCGCCGAGCATTGTATTGAGCTCGCGACTTGAACGATCTCGCGGCCAGTTTCTTACCGGCAGCGTAACGACTCAGTCGAGTGTGTTTCCCAGCTTCATCCGGAGCGTACAACACACCGCTGGATCGTGATCATCAACGTGTTACTGTATCTGCGAGTGTGTGTGTGTGTCTGTTTGCTTGTGCGTTTATTATTTACACAATCTTTCAATCCGGTTCGGCTTTCCGCTTGACCGAGCGTCGTACAAAAGTGGCAAGAAGTGCAAACATTTCTGTATCATTTTTGGTGGTAAGTTGCTTTGTTCAATTTATGATCCTTTAACGTCCGTAAAACAGTAGCAGCCGTAGCTACTGTGGTCCATAATGCACGTGGTGCAGTTGCGACATCGGCCCAGCCCGTTCGACGGTAACGTCGGCAAAGTTTTCGTTTGATTTTTGCAACAAAGTTAAATAACCTTTAAAGCACCAAGGCACAGCTGAAGCGAAAACAAAGCGACGTGTACATTGAAGGACGTTCCGTCCCCTAATCGGAAGGTTTTGCCGAAGGTTTTTGCATGGTATTATCCTATTAGTTTCAGTTTTTAGCCCCTTTTGCATAAAGCCATGTTTCCATTATGTGGAACATTCTGGTACAGCTATTGGAGAGTGTTTCGAGATTGGAATATTTGAAGGAAACAGGTTCGTGTGCTCCCAAAAGTTACGGGTGACCACCAACACACACAGTTCGGTACAGTTGAAGTCGTTCGCGGGGCAGCATAACATCTTATCGCAAGGTCATGCATGCCGGTACCTCCGACTGGTCTGATGTTTGCTGTATGGATGTGCGAAATGTAAGAAGGAAAGGAAAGCTGAAAAGTGTACAAAAAGAACATAACATAATGGCCTCTCCTCATCTTGGGTAACTTTTACGCAATCAATCATTCCATACTTGGACGAGGGAACCGTCTAAAACCTACTACTGAAATTTAATCTCATTAATAGTGGAATAACAAGGCACGTCAAATGTCGCTTGTTGTGTACCACGGCGAAGTCATTTAAATCTGACCCGGTCGTTTAATATATATGTCTCACACGTAAAGGTTTGGGAGGATTATCAAATTTCTGAAGGATTTCGAAGATACTCATAGTGACGCAACAGTCTACGTGATTCAAGACTCAGTTCATAGAGCGATCTTGCTTCATGCAAATAGCATTCAAGCTAAAATGAGCTGAGATGTTGAGCTGATTGCAGGATGAATACAAGAAATACTCCAAACGTCTAACCTCGAGAATTAGGTGATAGGTCTGCAAAGTTATTCAACATTTAAAACAAAGGCCTTTTTTGTGCAACTTGGAAGATGGACTAAGTTTCACACTTCAATAATTCTTGGCAGATCGTGCAACTTGGAAGATCGACTCAAATCTAAAATTTAAATAATTCATTGTCCTCATTCTGGCATATTCCTTACATCAAATTTCGTGATCTCAGCTGCTTAAGCACTTAGATTTATTTTAATTTATGATTCTCAACAAGTGTGCTCTTCTATCAATCAGCAAACACTAACCGAGTCAGATTTGCATTTGCTATTGCATCAGCACTGTATAAACCGTTTTGGCCACACTTATGGACTATTCCATTAACTGTGCAAATATTGGTTTTCAATCGTGTACACACCATTTCAGTAAATGTACCATACGAGGTTAGCTTTTGTTGTTCTTCCGATTTTTTGGCGCTGAATGATCTTGTAGATCATGTCTGTCTTAACTGTCATATAAACTTCCAAGATTTGTATTTCCTCTGGAGTAGATCGCTATTTAAGTCTGAGTCGTCCTTTATTACCTAAATGAGGTGTTCAATGACTTACCATTTTGATCGTTCTCTTCTTTCAGCTAACAAAATGACACCGATCTTTAAAGCACTGATCGCATTCGCAATCGTATGCCTCGCACAGGCCCAACAGCCGATTGATAAGATCTTCTTCCCCGAGAATGATACGATTCTCAATTTTGCGAATCGTGTAGGCGAAGGCGATAACAATGGTTTCCAGGCAGGCCAAGCAGATCCGCTGGATGCGATTACGCCAACCGTTCGGCCACAAACACTGCTGACGGCGCAAGGCGAACGGTGCACCTGCGCACCGTACTTTACATGTCAACCACAGCCCGAATTCGCTGAGCAGAACAAGTTCAACGAGATCAACGTCAAGTAAGTAATCGGAATCGATGAATCAAACGCAGATGTAATGGAGTTTTTTTTCTCCTCACTTCAATACAGCTACAATCCGGAAAGTTGTCAGGATGTGTTGGATGTTTGCTGCCGGGATGTGGACTCATTGGTAGTACCGATGAACAATACCCCCGGTGAGCTTCCGGCTGGAAGGCCGCGTGGCTGTGGACTACGCAATATCGGTGGAATCGATTTCACATTGACTGGAAACTTTGTGAGTGTAAACGGTCGTAAAACGAAAATTACATCACAAGTTACAATAATCGTCTTTCGATTGCAGAACAACGAGGCCGGCTTTGGTGAGTTCCCGTGGACGGTGGCTATTGTTAAAACGCTCGATGGAAGCAGCAACTGCGGTGGCTCACTTATTCACCCGAACCTCGTCCTGACCGGTGCGCACTGTGTCCAGGGCTTCCGGCAGGGTCAGCTGAAGGTACGGGCAGGCGAATGGGACACCCAGACGACTAAGGAACGGCTGCCGTACCAGGAGCAATTGGTGACGCGTGTCAACAGCCATCCCGACTTTAACCCACGTAGTCTTGCCAATGATATTGCTATTCTCGAGCTGGAAAAGCCTATTCAGCTAGCGGAGCACATCAACGTTGTCTGCCTGCCACCGGTTAACTTCGATACACGGCGTACGGATTGCTTCGCCAGCGGTTGGGGCAAGCAGCAGTTTGGCAAGGCGGGCCGCTACAGTGTGATCATGAAGAAGGTGCCACTGCCACTGGTCGCTTCCTCGACCTGTGAACGACAGCTTCAGGCTACGCGACTCACGTCACGCTTCCGGCTGCACCAGACATTCATCTGTGCCGGTGGTGAGCGTGGTGTCGATACGTGCGAAGGTGATGGCGGTGCGCCACTCGTGTGTCCGATTGGTGCCGCCAGCGAGAATCGGTACGCACAGGTCGGTAGTGTGGCTTGGGGTATTGGATGCCATGATGCCGTACCAGGCGTTTACACAAACATTATTCTCTTCCGTTCCTGGATCGACAACGTGGTACGGACGCTTGGTTTCGATACGACCGTATACGACGCCACGCAGTCCGTGTTTTCGAGCCTGTTTGCGTGATTTGCTTTATTCTTTTCTCGCTAAATCGTGTCTATCATAACAACAGAGATTTTTAAAAAAACTAATAAAAAATAAACATTAAGTGCTACAATGTGCTTCGTTAGAGCATCTTTCTTGTTTGTTTCTTTGTTTTTTTTTTTATTCTTTCACATGGAAAACTATTGCTTCCCCGCATTCACAGCACTCGTTCAAGGAAGACAGTTGTAGTACTCTATTCTTCAATGTTAAAAGCGTCAACCTGCAATTTCGTGCCGTCAGTCATATTACAACAAATAGTGTACCTACGTCGAAGCGGTCTGCAATCCTTTCCAAACAAATAAACTGCTCTCTTTTCCCTTCTGCTTGCCTAGAACCTCCCTTTGTGAAGTTAACGCTGGGCATGTAGCTTCTCTTAATAAGTATTAACTTTAACTAGCATGAAATGGTGTTCATCTTTTCGTGCACGGCAGCAACACGGTCGGGTGCGTTTTCTGTACAAAAATTGCTATGCATGCAATACACTCCCGAGTTTCGGGATTCAGTCTGACTTTCTGCCCATGGCCGTAATGCTGCAACGTGCCGCTAACGCTGACTAGTTCCCCATATACCGTTCCCATATGGTGCACTTCGTGTCATTCTTGGCATTTGCTATGGTTGTGTACATGTGTAGGTTTGTGTGTTGGTTTTTCTGTCTATTTCTCTCCACTTCCGGTAGCGCGGCGATCGGTGGATCCAGAAGCCTTGCTGACGGTAACTACGATACGATCCACGAATGAATAATCTCTGAAAGCAAGGGATCAAAGTTAGAGAACTCTTATGGTCTGGCAGTGGATTGCGTCGGTGTTTGTAACCTACTATTCTGTCCCGGTGACAGATAGATTAGTATATCCTGACCCGATTCTACGACTGAAAAGGAAAACGTGACAGAATAAACAAGAATCATTATTAAAACGTGTACGCTAGTATAAATTAAACTCCAAGGAATGATAATGAATGAGTTGAGACAAAAAGAAATGCGCAGCTCAAAAACAACTGTTAACTAAACATACAACAACGCATCATGCTTATTACCATTAACAAGAAACCCAACTATGTTAGTAGTCACACTCAAATTTACAAATAAATTCAAGCGGCATATTAGCTTGTTGTTCGGAGATTTTAATTGAAAACAAAAAAACACCTCTTACACTTGCAGTTATGCAATGCTTTTCTATTTTACATCAACATAATTTATAGTTACATGTGTATATGCATATATTTCTAAGAGCCTTGTTCCTTACGACTTCCTCATACATTTACGCAGGCAAATATCTAGGAATGGATTATGTCCAAACATGTTGGTTGTTGTGAAATCTCTTCTCTCAACTTCTTCTTCTTCTATGGCTCTACAACCTCGAGAGGTCTTGGGCCTGCCGTTTCTGGCTTTCGTGACATGAATTTACCCGTAACAGGATAGTCAGTCCTGCGTACGGGGGAACGGCTCGAATGGAAACCCAACCTCGGTCCTGCCGTTCGAAGACCGGCGCCTCGATCTCCACGTCTACCGAACCGCTCCTTTTTGCTCTTCTTTCAACAATACATGAAAAAGCAAAAGTAATTAGATACAATTGCCCCGCATTTATAATTGTGTTTTGTCCGATTCATACATCACTGACAAAAATGGCCCCGTTGATACAGAATGTTTTCCTTTGGCAAAGAACGCTGACACTTTAGAAAAACCAACATCAACACTTGTGAAACCCACCATGCGCATACGGTCACACGTTAGTGCCGGGAAAAGAGATCGAAACTTCTAAGCCAGTACCGGCACAAGGTGTAAGAAATTGGCATCACACTTTGCACATTTGATGTGCAGCAGCATCAAAGCGCCAAACACCGCACGATACAAATGCATTCGATGCACTTCACAGCTATCTGGCGTCTGCGATGGGCCAACGCGTAGCATAGTGTATAGGCAAACTGAAAAAAAATCCGATCCCGACACATACCGTCGCGTGCGTTTCGCTGTCATTCCGTATGGTACGTGCGTTTCAGCGTGTCTCCGGCCACTGATCCAAGGGGGTGATAATCTATTTTTAATCGTAACGTGCCCGTGATAACGCACCTTTCGCGACAAAAATTCTCATCATTCGCGTACCAGAGGATCGCGGTCGATGTCGGGTCTCTCCTTTGTATCGTTTGATGATGTACATACGATCGTACTTCCGTGCTTGTTTTCACTACTGTCTGCATAAGCAACGACATACTGTTTTAGACTCGACCTGCGATTGCTTATAAATATGTGCTAAAATTTATAGTTAAATATTGATAGAGTAAGGTTGTTTCCTGCATGCTAGTCTGCTGTAAACAAGATACTTTGTTGTGATTGTTTAGTGATCCTTGTTATGTTCCTGTCCTATGCTAACACTATCCTACTCGTATCTCCCTAAAAGAAAACAGCTGGCTTGTTCGTGAGGTATGTAAAACAGCACAATGACCTAACAATTTTATTTTAATTGTAATACGACGCATAACAAGCCATATTATCATACAGGCTCAGGTATCGATGATTTAATTTATCACAAAAAACATCTGATGCATTCGCGTTAACTGTCTGAATAGAGAATTAAATTACGAGCACTAAAATGCAGTCTTACCGCTTAAATTTAAAGCATGCGGTGAAAAATACAAATCAACCCGAAGGTAGTGCCAGGGACGGGTAGAAATCCCATCCAGTCGCCCGCACGATCGCAGGATTAAAATATATCCTAAAAATTGGGAATATATATTCCAGGAATGGCTAAATACGGCCAAACAAAAGGATACAATTTTCAAAAGTATGATTAAATATACAACAATTAAACAAAAAAACCGTAACACATACATATCGGCAATGTGAGGAAAGATAAGAAACTACAATAGAAATGAAGGCTAAAAGGGATTCTGGCATATAGCAAGTAATCGTTTGCACACAGGGCGAGCGTTATTCAAAAACTCGGTTAAACACTAATCTGCTAACACACCCACACACACACACATGCAATTCACACGCGCGCAAACACACACACACCTAACAAAGACACACCCTACCGTGGTCAAGAAAACATGTCTTCAGCTATTCGGCAATGCATGCAAAAAGGCTACATTCGGCGATCGTTTCTTATGCTACATATTTCCTCTTGTAGCGAGGGTAAACGAGCAGAGCTGTCCCGTGTCCCAACTGTACCGCTCTGCTCATTATTCAATGCTTATTTTGTTAGTTAGTACGGCTGTCAATCGTCAGTGGCGATGGCTCTGAGCAGTTTTAGCATTCGATGGATGATTTCTGATACTGGGCATTTTGCAACGGTGGCGGATTGGATTGCTGGGATTGTTGCTGTATGGATTGCGTTTGCTGCTGCTGCTGCTGCTGTTGCTGTTGCTGCTGCTGTGTCGATAGGGATGGTTGATGACCCTGGGAGGGAACGGTTTGCAATGGTATCGACATGGAGCTATGCCCCGTCAAGGATGCAAACGATGGTGGAGGCATGTCTACAATGCTCGAATATGGTGGCGCTGTTGATGGACTTGCAACGGACGCTCCAACAACGGCAGCCGCAGCGGCCGCAGTGGCAGCAGCAGCAGCTGCCGCGACGCCAGTATCGACCGATAGATGCTGACGTCGCAGCAACGCACTAGCAGCACGGTGTTCTCCGCCACCATTGCCCACATTGCCCGTGACCATAAAGGCCGGATTGTTGTTGTTCGGTGCAGCTGTAGCCGTTCTACTACCGGATGCTTTCGGCAGCGAGCAGACTTCGCACGCAAGCATTAGTTCGTGGTTTTGGAATGTACAGAGACTGCAGGTCCAGGGTTGATTGGGGCCTGGGGCGGATGGTTGCAGTCGACTCGCAGCCATCGGATCACCGACACCTCCACCATTCGACGCGAACGACGATGTGGTTGAGCAGGGCGAGGACGAGGATGGCGAAGATGTTGGTACTGGTGATGTGCCAGCCATTGCAGCCAGCGACGGTGGAAGCAACGGTGTGCAAGGGGTAATGCTTCCAGAACTGCCCCGAGACGGCGATTGGGTTGGGGCCCTGGGAGGAGGTGGTCGGGGTGGTCTTGGAGGACGATTTACCACAGTCCCACCGGACCCGGATGCCATGGATGATGGAAGCATTAATGGTGAACCTTAAACAGCAAAAAACGATTCATATTAGCAACGTACTTTAACGAGTGAAGATTTCACTTTGGCGAGATCTCTTACCACCTTCAACACTCAGTGCACTCAACCCATCCGTGATAGATAGACCGGCGGATGTGGCGGCTGCTGCGGCCTGGACCCGCTCTTCTTCGTCATCACACGAATCCACCTTTTTCTGCAATTGCTCAACCTCAGCGGCCAGCACGAGCACCTCACGATCGAGTAGCTCTGCATCGATAGACCGCAATGGTTGCTGCAAAACGTAGATCTCGCGACAGATCGACTCGAACTGTGTCCGCTTCTGTTCCACCTTTAAGCTAAGACGCTGCTTTTGCTCCAACTGCTTTGAAACGGCCATTTCTGCAAAAGGCAACCGGAGGACGAGAATGCGATAGAAGTGAGCCGAAATGGTGACACCGAGTGACTGATCTGTGGATCGGTAAATAGGCTTGCTCGATGCCAAGTGTGGTGCTTATCAATAATACGCTAGTACCGTCGCCTACGCTCCCAGAGAGTTTGAAGCGTTTTTCCTTGCCATATTCAGTTTCCGTAATTGTTTTGCGCAATACTTCTGTGAACTGGGACGTAATCTTCTATGCATTTCTCAGTAACTAGCAAAAACATGCCGAGCTTATCAGCGTTATTAGAAAAAAAATGTATAATGTGCATTTTTTCATTCAGATTGATGTGGTACCCTCGTTGCAGAGGGTAAAATGATTTTCAAACTATGATTCCATTGAACTGATAACTGATTCTCTATAGCATGACGGCATATTACAATTGATACTATCACAGTTAGGACAACGTTGATTTAACATTGAGTAACTTCAGTTACTCATAGGCAATGCTGTCCTGATTTTGCAAATTTTTGCTTTGCTGACTTTTTAAAGTTTACAAGTTCTTTTAGAAATTCTCCAAGAGTCCTAACTATTGATGGGTACATGGTACATTTTCAAAAGCACCACAATTTATTCGAGCAGAGTGTATGTAAACCACAATTCTTCAAAACATCAACATTACCTGCGGCAACCAAATTCTTGTAGCGTAGTTCCTTCGTCAGTCCATCGTTTTCTAGCTGACCGTTAGCATACAACTGTGGCCGATTAATCCCCCGACTAGGCGCTATCTGATGCACCGCCAGATGGGGAAGCGGTGATGAAGATGATAGCGGTGGCGGAAAACATAAAGGCACGTATGTAGTCTTAGTGGCGGAAGGGGACTGATACCACCCGCTATGATCTTCCGGCAAAGCACTAGCGCATGCTAGTCGCTCCTGGTAGTCTGACGTTGCCGCCTCTTGCTGAGGTTCATAGCCCGGTACCTGAGCTCGCATTGCACTAAACGAACCGAAACCATCGCTAAACGTAACTTCCAGCTTTGACTGGATCCCGGACTGGGCGTTAAAGTTTTCGGCTGTATACGTAAGCGGGCTGGCATGGATCTGTATCGGTGTGCGTGGTCGTCCATCAGTCGGTTGCCGAAGCGTTAGATTAACCGAGGTAGAGCTACGACCACCGTTACCATTTCCACCGGTAGGCGTGGAACCAGCTGATCCTGTCCGTGAAGATCCGCGGAGTTTACCAGTTCCCGTACCCATGGGTGAGGAAAAGCCGACCGCGTTTCCCCCACTAAAAGTGCTCCTGACCTGGGCTAGCTCCCGGGAGTACGGCGGTTCCGGTTGAAGCGAGATCGTCGATGTGTGGCGTTGACCAGCGATCAGAGGTCCGGCCGCCTTGGGCGATACTGTGACGTTCACTTGCAAGTTCACCGTCTCACCGAGCTCAGCACTACTGCTAGCCGTTGTCGTCGTCGTGATAGTGGACGTCGCTAACGGTCCGTTGCTCGGTGGTGGACATGATGGGGCTGTTCGATTGGGACGCAACGGAGGTGTTGGCGCTGTCGCTCCAACGTAACCCATGCCGGTAGTCGCTGGACGCACGGCCAACGTGGTAGGCCGATTTGCACCGGAACCAACTATTCGGCTCTCACCTATAAGTCTATTATCACTGTAGCCAGAGCTACCGGCTGTTGAAACGCCTTGCGGTTGCTGATGTGCGGTAGAACATGGAGCACTACTCTGTAATCTGCTACTGTCGACGCTACTCTCACGGCTACTGTTGCTACTGCTGTTACTACTATAGCTATTGCTGCCATCCGATCGATTTCCCGCCAACTTCCGGTCACCACTACGCCGTTTCAGGCTACCACTGTGTATCGATTGTGAAGGGTAGGTAGTTTGGCCGGGTGTACCGAGCACCGCTTCCTCCAGCTTGCCAATGCATGCCGGCCGATCGTGACAGTTCTGCGTTACCAGCTCCGACACAACCGTGTCCGGTACGGTTGGATACTTCTGTTTCATTTCGTGAAACAACTGCATAATGCTGATGTTCGAGCAGGCACACGGTGCCCGTTGCTTCAGGATGCTGGTACTGTCGGCAGAGCTAGTACCGCTGCCACTTGTTGCAGGTATCGTGCCGGAAGTGATCGAACTGGACACGGATGCTGTTGCTGGTTCATCGTAATAGTACTGTGTGTTGGTGCTTTGGGTCGTGCTGGGTATTGCTGGCGTTTGCTTGAAAGGATTAGTCGCCATACTCTGCCATCCTCGATGGGCTCATGAGGTCTATAAGCATAGCACAACAACGAAGAAATGTATTAGGCTCATTTGTTTTTATTTAAGAAAAACGGCCAGGCCAGCCATTTAGGTTCATTTACGAAAGTAAAATAAAAATAGTATTGATTGTGATGTATTGAGAACACTTCAGTAACAACTTCTTCGGAAGCCTCTGCGTTTTATTGTAGGTCACGGCCTATTCACAATCAGCAAATAAACCACTATAGCCCCAACATTCGAACGATCTTAATGAGCAGCAAACCACCACCTAGTGTACGAATTTCTTTAAAATAGATTACACGCACCGTTACTTTAATTATTGCGTACGTAAGTATAGGTTCTTCTTGCAACTTCACACAACACTCAAACAAATGACATCTGCTATTGAAGAGCAAAGTTCTCAACTGTCGGAAAAGCAAACGGCCATCCCTGCCCTGACCGTATGGGATACATATCGCGATCCATACCTTTACCGATAAACTCGTATCATGTGCGATGTCATGTGAATGCGCCATAACGCGGTCGCACCGGACGTGGGAGCTAATATTGCAAACAAACGAAAAATCATATGCCTACCACACTGATAAGCGATAAGACAAAGTCAACATGTGTCCAATAGAAACGCGATTCCAGATTGCGACAGCAACATTTACCGGGTGGTTGCCCAGTTCTGGGTTCCTGCTCAGCGTGCCGACTTTGTCTTTTTTTATTGCAACGGAAGTTATGCAGTGATAAGCTTTACCAACTTTTAATAACATTTCACGCAACCTGATGAACAGGGCTTATATATTTACCAATACAAATTCAAACATTCAGTTGTGGTTGAAGATAACCAACGAGCTGGTTATTATATTACGTCCAAATTGGCACAATTTTGTTTATTTTCAATTGCCATTCATGCTTGCGTAAACAAAAAAAAAACACAAAACAAACCTAAAGATGTACCGCGCGAACTAGACGATGCTTTATTGGATATGTATCAAAGTCATTATCATTTGGTGCTCTTTTATTCAACTTTGTCATTCCGGTAAAGCTTACCAGCATTTTAAGAATTACAAAGACCAACATCACATGCTAAGTGATCGTTGATGAAAATCTCTCAGGATTGAGAACACCAAGGACTAGATAGTCTATTTTTCAACTTATCGTTAGGGGGGATATCTGCTTCTCGAAGATGGAAACTTCATCGGTCGGGGACCATCTTCTACAAGTCAATCCAAATCTTAAGATACTCTGCTGACATAGATTAAATTGATTTGAGATTTTCTTAGCTAATAGATGTCTACCAGCAGATCAAGCATACGGCAGAAAACGACGGAATGAAGATTAACAAAATGGTGATGATACCATCGTACCCCCTAACTTACAAACCCTTATTTGCGTAATGATGACTTACGGGTAGATGACCACATTGTATCATTCTATTGCCTGAATAAACTTCCCTTTCAATACTCATATTGCGACAGCCGATGCTTAATTTACTACGCCTTTGAGACATGGATTCTGCTCAAAGCTGACGGAACACGCTTAGCCCACGTACGAGAGGAAAATTCAGAAGGATTTCCTTATCTCCGTATCAGTGTAAGAACAAAGGAGAAAGCCGCTATAAATTGTGCGATCAACTTAATATTGTACAATGAATAAGACTCGCCAGGCTTCAGTCAGATGGTCATGTCATGCGAATGACTTCGGACAACTCAGCCCGTAAAGTCTGTTGAGACTTTCTAGATGGCCAGAGAAAGAGTGATAGGTGCGGCGTTGACAAGTCCGCCATGAAGGTCAAGATATGTGCTCGACCGTGAACGTGGTTGGGAGAACTGCAGCAGTAGGCCAAGATCATTAAGCAGATTTAGCGCCGAATGTAAGGAATGAAAAATACTTATGAGTAATGAATTGTATTAGTTATTTTAACAAATTGCGCCTGTTGTTGCGACTGACGAATGTATTGGTTGGTTTTACCAGTTAGATATTTGATTTTCTTTTAATTTCCATTTGTTTTTGATATTTATAACAGCAGGATGCAATATTAGCTATAGCTCTACAACTTCGAAAGGTCTTGGCCTGCCACCAGTTCTGACTTCTGTGACTTGAAATTACCCACAACAGGATAGTCAGTTCAGCATACGGGTAAAAATGGCCGGAATGGGATTCGTACCACGGTCCTGCTGTTTTAAAACGGCAGCAAGCCGCTCCAGGATGCGAGATTAGGCCAAACTAAATTAAATCTTTTGTTGGAAGCACATACAATGGCAACAGATGATTCATTTCTATGCACATTCTTTGTTGGTTGTATTTGTACGAAAGTCATAGAAGAATCTCGGTTTCTCATGATTACACTTTTTGCCTACAACTTGCTCGGTAACATTCGATGAAAGCTATTTTTGCTGGTTAAATATTAACCCCAAAATGGGAGTCGTAAAGTAAGAAAATCTAACAGCCATTGGCAAACTGAGCGAACTGGTTTTATCTGCCTTAATCGCAAACACCCGCGAGGGAGATCCCAAAAGTCAATCCGTGGCCCTATTGTTTCTCATGGCGATCGCTCTCCCTTTATCAGTAAAGATAAGACAACACCAACGATAACGATGGAATTTCAAATCATGTGCAACACACGCACATCTAATGCTAAAAATAAATACTGACCTGACCGCGTAAGTGATGGTCGTGTATGTGTTTCGGTAAACAGCGACGTGGTATGTTTACCAGGCCATTCAAAGTCCACTCTTCTTCCAACATTGGGTGGAACCCCGCTTAATGTATCTTTTCCAGCGATGCGAGTTGACGGTTTATTTTTAAACCCTCATCATCTATCGCGCTAGTGGCAAATGGATTGCAAGAAGAAATGGAATTCTAAAAATACTCTCCGTCGCTTATCAGCCGTTCGTTTTAACATCCAACATCTGTCACACGACGCTTGTCACATGTTTTATGTAGCGAAAGGCAATTCATTCTCTTATCTCTGATTTGTTGGGTCGGTTGATCTTTGCGCCACTTGTCTGCTCGAATATTTGTTATAAAGACACAACTTACAAAAACACTCCTGAGCGATCATAATTGTGTAGATTATTGATATATTTATTACTCAAACACACAAATGCTACCTGTTTAAGTGAACCTAATGTAGGTTGTAAAATTAGAAAATTACAACAACAAGCACCACTAGAGAAGTTTGGGTTCAAGGCCAGGAATGCCAACAACTTGATTGGAACGACTAAATCGTTTGCACATAACAAATCCATCACGCTAACAGGGCTATCCGCCCCATAAACGTTCGACGGGCTCACAGAAATGCTAGGCCCACATAAATCCTGCAAAGGAGACCGTGCATCCGTGCGAGTGTTTTCACACCCGATGTAGCGTCTAGCATTATGACGACAAACGGGGCCTCACTTAAAATGCCCCCCTCTCAAGCCCTCCCCATTCTGACATATTTTTCGTCGGGGATTTTTTAATCGGCTATCGGCACCCCTACCGAATACCGGGCGTCTCCATCGGGAACATCCGGAAGAATGTCACACGATCGGAAAGCATCTTGCGGCCACAACCAACACCACGCTTCTCCAACATCATCTCCTCCGTACGTCCTGGGCACTGCATTCCACAGCTTCCCACGGGGTAGCTGATGATCCGAGCGAGAGAGCGAAAGAAAACATATTAAAATTTATCAAACAGAAGAATAACACCGTGGCTTCTTTTGCGACAGAAAAAAAAAAACAACGGGCGTAGATATGGTTAGGAATTTCGTCCGGTGGTACGTGCGGGGATGGATCAAATGAAAATGGCCAATAAGTGAAAGCGAACGATGAACTAAAATTCTCGTACCCGGTCTGCTGAAAGACGCATTCGTGTTTTGGGTTGGGTGTCGGGAAGGGTGGTGTGCAGTTTTATTTATAAAAAGAAAGCCATCTTAGAGGTCAGACGGATCGGGTGAATGAGTGCGCAAACGATCAAGAAGAAAAAAAAACAGAAAGATCGAAAACAGAGATGGGAAGAAGAAAAGTCTGAACACATCCGTACGAACCAGCTGAGGGAGCGGATCTGTGTGTTGCAATAAAAATGCAATCGCCATAAACATAATTCGCATCATTAAATCACAAAACCCATTCAAACTGTCGCCAGCGATGCGACGCTTACGTTGTATTTTATGCAGTGTATGCAATAAAATTTGCTTACCCCCCAAAACATTTCACTCACTACACGCCGTACGTTGTTGCAAGACAATTTACAATAAAAATGTTAAATATTTATCGATACTATCCTAACTACATTAGAACAGTGAACAAGTGGAAGGGAAGGATATCTAAAACGTAAGTTGCAAAGCAATTGGAATAGCTATCATCAAAGACGGTCATAAAATCTTGGTAAATAACATGACAGCTATATAAAAGCTTGTACTACACACATTGGAGTAAAACATGTTGTCATATTTACTATTTGAATGTACTTTCTTCATTTTTATTTACTTGATTCAGAAACATATGTAACTGTTGTATCAAAATT
>KI422651.1:0-18946 GCA_000473375.1 Anopheles culicifacies | reverse complement strand
AGTTGCTTAGTTCGAGGTCCATTTGATCCACTCCTGAGGAAAATAACAACTCTCACATTATTTACCTACTTTGAAAGGCAGTCAACAATGTATTCCTTTTGGATTAAAATCTAAATACTTTATGATAAAATTCGCGAACAGCCCGAATGCAATATTAACAGAACAATATCACATCAAACGTACTTTAATTCATAAATCGAAATAAACTTATTAGAATAAACTCTATTGGTATTTCAAAGAATTTCAGACTTTCGTAAACATCAATCAATCGAGGTAGATAAAATAATTGAAAAAATCATTCACGCATAAACAAAACGGATGCTGTTGATAGACATCAACACGGAAAAACATCATTTACACCATTTCAAAGTGCCATACTCTTCACAGCAATCAATGAATTCTAAGAAATGGCATACATCCACCACCGGCTGATCCAATTTTCCACGCACCGGCGAACAATTCAGCAATAATGACCACGGCCATACAGCAGCTGAAAGGCGCAACGGTACATTTGCTGCATTTGTTCCTATACAGAATGGCCGATGATTAAAAAAAAAAGTATACACATCCATACACCTTCACCTACCCCCCCCCCCCCCCCCCCTTCCTTCACAATGATCCGAATCATTTAATTTGCGCAATGTTTCGCCTGAAAAAGGTGAGCCCCGCAATGTGGTCGAGTTTCCTTGTTCCGCCGTTTGCCAGTCCCACAGCGGGACGAGTCGCGTGTGCGCTATGAGAGCAAATTTACACTACTGGCAGCTGCAGAACGATATTTTATTCCACCACACCTTTGGGGAGGTTAGAAGGTGTTACTACATCGCGATAGCGCCCCGTTACGGTGGCAAGTTCACGACTTTCGATGTCCATACGCCATGATGCGCCAGTTGTGGAATGGCAGGCGAGCCAAGTTTAAGCAGAATCAGTTGATGCAAGTCTTTCCGCAAGATCAACTTTTTACAATGTTGCAGTTGAAGTGATTGTGAAGACACAGAAGAAGATTTGTTTTATTCATGAAACTAAGAGCCGTTTGGGTTATGTGGTAACCTTGAACTTTAACCATCTACATAAACTTTAAACATAATTGTTAATAAACAATCGAAATAAATGACTATATTTTGCATTGGTACCAACATTGTATTAGAAAATGGCATAACTACATCTTCAATGTGACTCAATCAATAATTCCTCCATTAGAGAATATCCAATTGTCCCGTAAATAAAAGAAATATAGGACAACTTCTTGGTTTTTTAATTGTTTTTTAATTTGTTTTTAAACCCAAGCATGGAACCAGGATTCGGATCGGATTCTAGGATTGGATCCCAGATCAGAGCAATTCAGATTCAATTCCAAATCCTGGATCATCTAGATCCTGAATACGGATTTAGCATCTAGATCTGTCAAGATTTAGGTCCAGGATTAGGATCTGAAAAACACATCCAAATAAGGAGCTTTTTCATTTTTACGATGATATAAAAAGCAGTGTAAAATCAATGGTTTCCTTATTTGCGGTAAATGTGCACTACTGTCTTCGTTGTTTTAATCCAATGGATTTTAGACATAAATAAAACCAAACCAAATAATCCAAATAAACCAATAAACCAAATGGATTTTAGACATAAATAAAACCAAACCTCTAATACGGCCAGGCCGTGATACAAGAATAAAAAAAAATAAAACCAAACCGAAAACGTTTCGGATCTGGTTCGAAGGATCAATTCGGAGCGGTGGGATCGAATCACTAACTAATATGTAATATGTTGTAAAAAAATGTTACTAAACTAGTTTCTGTATTGCATTAACAATAATTTGAATAAAAAACCCCATGAAGTTGTACATTTAAGAATTAAAAATTCATTCGTAAGCTTGCCGTCGATAGGGGAATGGGGAGTTTTCATTAATTTTAGACATTTGTCTCTATTCTAAAGCTATAGGTCACCATATTAGGTGCCTAGTCAGAACAGAAAAGAATTTGAGTATATTTAAAGGAATAGATACAGGCATGTCTTTAAAACTGAAGCAAAAAGAACGTTGAGATGTGCAAATTATCAAAATCTCATTGATTTATTATTCTAAAAAAATACAAACTAATTTTTGTCTGTTTTAAACTATTAAGCTTTTATCGCTTCAAGCCTTCATTGGCTGCTAACGGAATAATGGGGATTCGATTCTTCCTTTTCACCAAATAACAATTAATGGAGACGACGATCAACTATTAATTTTACTCCCCGTTAAGTATTATAACAAGGCCATAAAGTTAAAATCCTCCAATTCCTTCAACACATGTTACCATTTTGATGACGTTTGACATTTCTATTTCAAACAGAAAGTTTGCGTAAGATAATAATTTTCTTGTAAACAGCATCGCATTACGTTGTTCCATTTCCAGCCCCTTTGCTAGTGATGTTTACAGAACATTTGTGGATGTTCTCTAATGCCTTCTTGTACCAGCTGTCGAGCACGAGCTTGTGTCGATCGTGCTACGTCCTTTGGCCAAAATGTTCTTGGATACACTTCGAATCAATAGCACGCTACCTAAGGATGAAACATTTTCGAACGTCAAACTCTTAAGGATTATTTCCGCATAAGTTATTTACCGTAGACAAATCAAGCACGATGGAATGTTTATCTAGTTTCTTGCACGTTCAACGCACTACGATCTTGTGTGAATTATTGAAATTGTTGTCATGTTTTGGTAACAAATATTTGACTATGCGCTACAAAGGCAGCTGCCACATGTGCAAATCATCATAATGTGATTTTATCAAAAAACTATGCACTAAAATTTATTTTTTCCTAAACACCTTTTCATTCATCATAAACAAGCGCCCAAGCGCTGTATAGTGGGGAGAGACTGTAAGTTCAATAAAATCAATAATGCTTGACAAGCGAGGAACTCGTATCAAAACCAATCGTTACGTCTAATTTGGTAAAGGTGTTTACGTACGATCGTGTGTGTAAGTGAGCGTATCTGTTTTCCCACCAATCTTGCACCGCTACCGTTGTCGCCAAACACAACTACTTATCCGCCCGGCCATGGAGCCGCCTGGTTGTCATTAATGACGCAAAAACACTCTGCCCACTCTTTTGCGATCGGCTCTTTCGCACCAATTTTCCTTCCCTATTTCAAGCGATCCATGCGGTGTGTAAGGTAGTCCAAAAACAGAGTGACACCCACTCGTTTAGCTTCTTACCTTCATTTCCTCCTTCCTGAACGAGTATCTCTTTCTCTTTCTTACCCACGTTTCTGTTAGGTTTTCACTGTCAACTGCCGGGGAAACAGGGAAACGAAAAACACGACCAAAAAATAAACAAACCAGGACCAAGAGCGAATGGAAACGCTGTTTTCTCCGCCGGGGGTGTGGAATTTTCTAAATAAAGAAGACAGATTCTCACCTTAAAATAAAGCCGAACGGAAAAGCACACCCCACCCAACGCCAATACCGCGTGATGGCGGTATTACCCATTGCCACAGCCACCACCTGTTGGTTTCTTCACTTCCCTTCGAAAAACCGTCCCGCTTAGGGTGGAAATATATTTTGTCGTTTACAGCCACGACGGGCAGCAATGTTTCCAGTGGCGAAAAAAATGAATACCCGGCTGAAATGTTGATGAAGGAAGATTGGGGAAAAATACAGGCTGAATTAAAGTGTAAAATTTCTGCAAAAAGAAAGGCTGATACTTCTCAAGAACGGACGTAGCAGAGAATACTTTTCTTACGCGCTCTAGTTTGTTTCATCGGAAAGCAATCGGCAAGAAAAGACTTGGACAAAAAAAAACACCACAGCAAAAAGCAACAACGGAAGACATATTTTTAATTCCAAGCCTCATTTCGTGAAAACTCAATTAAAGCAATTTACGTCAGGTGAAGTGGACGCGCACGTGCAGGTGTGTGTCCTAAAAATTATTGAGAAAACATTACGGCAACCCCGGCAACCAGACGGGAGACATTTTTACTCAATTAAGGGAAAGAATGCGCCAAACGCCTACATTAGAGAAATTAAAAAAAACACGCACACACACACCAAACCAAAATCCTCAAGGAGTAGGTCAACATGCGAAAAATTCTGCGCATTTTGCGAAACAGTGTGCCCCTTGATTTATGAAACACGCCAAGTGAAGACGCAACGTCTTTGGTACGTCGCAGGAACATATCGAAATTACGCAATGTCACACACAAAACAGCTGCTAGCGAATCATTATATTCTCATACGTATGTCGAAAAACAGCTATGGATTGAAAATTTAAAACATTCCCAAACAGTTAACATAATCACTTCCGTGCAAGAATGCCCCAGCAACATTCGGCGGGATAGAATAATTCCATCCGCTCACCAACAACACTACTAGGAAAACGTGCCAAAATGCAGATTAAATTGTTCACGGTCCGGTAGGTAAGGCGATCGTTGAAAGAAAATGATTCGGAACATGTGAAAATTTGCCGAACGAAAAAATGATTCTGCCAGAGGAGCGTGAACCTAAAGAATGCAAAAGCAAAAGTTGAATCTTTAAATTCCGCTCGAAACGCCAAACATGGCACTTTATTTACTGACTCTCATTCTTTCTTTCTATCTCTCTAACGTACACTGCTACTACTTGGCTCTCGATCATCCATTGATCCTCGATCATCCATAACGATAATCCAATTTTCCGCAAAGGTTCCCACCCTGCATCATCATCCAATGGCTTTGGGTTGCCAAATTTTTCTCACATTTTAGCCATCGTTTTAACTGCCCGTTGCAAAAACGCTCGCCAATACGTAAGCATCCGATAAAATATGCCCTTTTTTATCAACGCTACCGTGTTCCACCACTACTGTCGACTACTCGGGCAGTGATCCACGGCTATTTTCGCTATCCGACGCATACCTACCACCCGCGCAAAGCTCTAACGGGGTAAACGGTGAGAGGAATTTTATTTATAAACAGAAACTCCCGGCCCCGCAACGGTTCATTCATGAAAAATTCGATACCACAAAAACCGGCAAACCGGCGGGTCGAAAGCGTTTACTTCGCCAGGAGCTAGCCGTAATAATACGCGGGGCATTAACTATTCCCACGAGTTCATCGTTATGCCTGCACCGAAATCCTTGCACCGCACCTGCCCTTCCATCATTTAAGGGCACCGGTGGTTGGGATAAAGGTTTTTTCGGTAGGGTAGTGGTGGTGGCACAATGTGTGCTGCCGAAATTACCGCCGAGACGGCTTAACCGCAGGATGTATGGCCATACGGAAGGGATACGGGATGCGGTAAGTGGCCAAAGTAAATTCACAACTGTGCAAACCGAGACGAAACGACTACCGCGTAACGCCGCGTGTGTTTTCAATGCTAACGACCAACGGAGAAGGTAGGCAGCGTGTTGGACGCCACACGAGTAACGTTGCTCGAAGATCGAGTAAACAGATACTAAGCTTCCCACACACTAATGCGACCTGCAGTACGAGCCAACTGCAACATTTCAAACCGTGCGCTCGGTGAGAAAGCCAACGAAAGGGAGAGACACGCAACGACGACGAGTGACAACAATTCATGCTAATTTGTTTGTCTTCTTTTAAGGTCTCACTATTTCCTCTCACATTTACTCTTTCATTTCTTTTTTTATTTGAAAGCGAATGGTCTAAAATTTTGAAAACTAAATGTAACGTATGATAACGTACAGTTTATTTTAGTAGTCTGTAACGTTTCTGTGTTAGTGATGCGCGCCGATAATACGTGCCGAAACATTTATCAACTATTACTTTTTCTATTTTATGATGTTATTTAAATCATACTACTATAAAACATCTGTTTTTCTTTGTGATTCTATAACCTCAAGAGGTCATTTCTGGCTTCCATGATAAGTGTTTATGCAGTCCTTTCCGAATACAGGATATTCAGAATAAAATTTAAGATCTGTAGAATATAAGTCCTACGTACCAGAGAACGATACCATATTGGATTTTGGTACCGGTCCTTTCATGTGAAAGACTGGCGCCATTACCACCTACACCATCGGACGGCCCCTTACCAAAGTAAAATAACCAAATTAGCACACTTGTTCTTTCAATCGCATTAGTGACTGACAAGTTGAGAGAATTTTGTCACAACAAGTAACACAGCAAAGTGTGACTATAGTGAAATGATCTGGTAGGCGTTGGAAATTACCAATTACCAATAACCGGACGGCCTTGTCTTTCATGCACAAGGTGCTACAAAGACACGAAGATTAGCTCAGAGGTAGACTACTGTCTGACCAGTGTTCGGCAAACTTCGGAAGCGCAAATATCGGAAATGCTAGGCAATATACGCGAAGGAACGATGAAGGATTATCAAAAAGCTAATCTGTGTTACATAGTTCATTGAGCATTTAAATTCATTAATGATTACATTCATAAATGAACGATAAATGAGAGATTTGACATCCCAATCCAACCACATTGGTAAAATGTATGCCCCGCTCTACTAAAAAATGATAACTTGCTGCAGAGTAGACGAGTTACATACTCTTGAATTGTGCATACCTCTAAAGCCACCATTTAGTACTTCCCATAAAACTATAAAAAATCGTTTTAGTGCTTATATTATGTTACCAAACTTATTGCATCACACGAACCCACGCTGTCGAGCAGTATCCCAAGTTTTGAAGGGGTTTTGTGCGACTATTCTCATAATTCAGGAGTATCGTTCTCCTGCAACTTCAGTGTGTGCCGAAATTTCAACCAGGTGGGCAATATAGGTAAAGCGCCACATAATATGTGTCGTACAAACCTACTTTGCCGACCACTGGTCTGGTTATTCCATTTTATGCCATGGGTAACACTCTAATAGAGACAACACTATGACTGTCAACATTAAAGAATTCTCTATGTACTTATATTAATATATTAGTGGCCTAGAAATCGGCATGCTACGAGCTTCATAACCTTAACCTTTGAAGTTGAATGTATTACATCTGGTCGGATACAGCCAAAGTCGTTTATACTTATTGGAGACTTTGTTTAAAATTGTACCACATTTGTGATATCAACTGTTTGTAAAGCAGCGGTTCGGTGGTCGAGGAGATAGCGGCGCCGATCTTTGTACATTCAAGACAACCTCTCGATGTTTTAGAGGCTCAGAATAAGAAGAGCTGTTTTTAAAATTGTTAACTGGGACAGATTCATATTTTCATTATTAATATTATTTGATCTAAGATTAATTGTTCTCATACTTCTCTGGGCATTTTAATTTAAGTTATGGAACTCCCTTCTACAAATTCGAAAGAAACCGCTTTTTCCACCTCCACTGTTCAACTATGTATTTTGTTTGAGTTACATGTGTGTCACAATATTTGCACACCCAAATAAACCATATTTGCTGATCTTCTTGACCGGATGCTACTCGTCAAACAGCAGAAGCAAACAAAATGGTAATACAACAAGAAGTCATAGCCATAATGTTTGTCTTCTGAGAGGCATATGTGTACCAGAAAACGAGGTAATTCACCCCAGAATTTGATCTTCTTGCAAGATTTCGTTCTCCTTCCGTACCAACTCTAGTACACATCACATAGAATCTCGCAAATACTATTGTAAAAGATAAAAAAGGGCAAATGAAATCGCAACACAGTTGCAAATCGCAAGCTCGCAATGCCGACGGGACGTGCCTCTTCTGCACCGATGCAAAGAAGATGTGGCATGGTATGTAATTAAGAGATCGCAAATCGGTCACCATCGGACCATCCACATCTTCATCACCGTTTTTTTTACGGGCCGATCGTACTGCTTGCACTCGCTGCAGTATGCAAAGCGAGGAAATGTAGTGGTGATGCAATTTGGCACTAAAAACGGGCGGAAGATGACGGAGGTGATAAAAGAGCGTAGCTCTATTTTTTCTTTTTGCTTTTTTACGAATTAACGTAAACGTAAAACGGCAGTAAACGTCATTGAAGGGGCATCGAACATTTACGGATTGGACATATTTTGTTGTTTAATCATTAGAGGATCGGAAAAAATGCAATGAAAGCATCATGTGATATTGCATAATTAGAAGGAGAAACGAATAAAACAAGCCAATAAAAACAAACTGTACGTAAAATGTGACTCAGAAACGTTACATATTTGCCGCATTATGTGGGCAGGTCACTTCATCACAGCAACTGGTTGTTGAAGGACATAATTATCGCATTAGACTAAAACCATTTCTAGTAACGGTTCGTCATCATTTTGATTTAAAAAAAAATGGAAATCAATGCAGTTAACCACTGCGGTCATCATTTTTGGCAACCAGGCGCATCTCATTTCCAAACCTGTTTTCTTCGGTTTGATTTTTTTTCTTTTGAGGAATCGTGATTATTCACCCACAGCGATGTAATTAGTTACGATGAGCAAGCAGGCATCTAGCAAATATTTGGCCTAGCTCTTTTAAAATCATCTCGAAATACAACCGATCGATTGGAAGGAAAATATTCACTCCATCAAAATGACGGGAATCGGGTGATGGACAAGGTGTGACCTCTGACTGGGTAAGCAAAAGACGAGGCAAGCGTTTCAGGAAACGTTTACATGAGTCAAGAATGTTTAGGGAACATCCATTGATTGCGTAACACAAAAATCGAGAATTTTTCGAATGCTGTTGTTTTTCTCTTTGGGAATATTGATACCACCGTGTGCTTCTTTAAAAATTCTATTGAGAGTGGCTTTAAGTGCTCGTTAATACTGATAATTTGTTTCCCATCATCATTTCTTATGAATTAAGTTTCATTAGCCTTAAAATCTTATTGAATCTATAAAGCCTTCAGATCTTCAGCAATTACTCATGTCTCATCTCTTTGACGAATTTCGTTTAGCACGATTTTTTATTATCCCCATTTTATTGTAAGGCTAAATAATATGGCAAACTATTTATGTCACTCTTTGAATCAGTCGTCAGCCGGCAGAATATATAAAATATTGTTGAATAAACATGTTAACGCTATCACAATTTGTCAGTGCACAAGATAAATTCTTTACAATTGACAATGTATAATTTAATTCTCCAAAGTGATAAAAAAAAAAAAAGTTCGCTTTTATTAAAAGTTACGTACTCTCAAAAAGCGATTCATTTCCTAATACAGTGCTCAATCGTACTTTTAGTTACAATGCTTAAATCATAAGACAACATTCATCAAACAATAGAGCACATGTTGATCGGTGAAATGGAAGTTCTTGGCAGATCACGATATAAACATTACGTAAAGTTCAAAATTCTCTCTTATTTTTGTATTCAAAATGAAAAATATGTTTCCACGGATATTCATTCCACTATTAACCGATTATTAAAATGCAAAATAAAATATTGAAAAATATATTCAAATTGGAGTCAACCATGATAGAAAAATGGTTTGATTTGACATTTGACGAACAGCTGATCAACACTTTTATTTGCAAAATAATCAAATCTCTAATATACTGGCTAATTTTGCTTGTCAGTTTATCTGGAATGAGTTTGTCAGCAATTAAGCTGGCAAACATCAAAACATGTAAACAAACAAACACAATTGTTTAAGGTATGATCGACCCCACATAAAATGCAGTATCATGTTTTATGAGTATCTTAACACAAAATTGAATCCCCTTATCATATCCTACAAATCGAAATTCTTAAGAAACCCTTTCCACTTGCGACAGCAACGTAATATTTGAATGTTCCCTTACAGAAAAGTGTAGTAATGTGATGTAATCGTTCATAATCACTAGCAAGTTTTATTGCATTGAGAAGACAATAATAAATATGACATAATATTTATTTTTTATCCATGGGATGATTTGTATCTTTTTGGAAAACAAATACTTGCGACCGGAAGAGGCTTTGGCGAATAACATTTACAAATGTTTTTCGAGATCATTTACGCTTAGCTAATTTATTCTGTCACGTTATATTATTTCAACCAAGAAGTTGTTTTATTACCAACACACTTCATTTGTATTAATACAACAAAAGCATATCATTCAACGCCCTCAGTTTTGTTCGCCTTATTCAACCTTCACCTCCAAATCGCCACATAAACGTGAATCCCCACCGTGGACATACGACCGGATAGGAACGAAGAACAAAAACACATTGCAGTGTGTGCGCCGGCATAGAAGAATAACGTGCAAATGACAAACAAATATTCAGCCACTTGTTTACTTCCAACCACTTCCTCTACACCCGTGGTAACATTTTTGTACAACACTTCGCTTTGATAAAATGTTTCCCGCAGTAGTGAGATCGATCGATGCGAGTGTATGTGTGCTGCTTCTACACGCGCAACAATTGTTGTCCCATGCGTCCGTGTACGCCTACACGATGCTATTTTGCGCGATAACCACAGTAAAAGATTGTTATTTGCGACCCAATGGTCTAAACCGGTGCTTTCAAATTGGAAATTGCCCACAACGATAAAGGGCGTCACAGTTTGTGTATGGTTCGTGTGAGTGATGATGTTTTATTTATTTGTTTCCTGCAGAGATATTTCCCATCCGCAAAACGTTTAACGGAAAAACAATCGTAAATAAAATACAAACATCGTACGCCAACAAAAAAATTATACGACTGTAATGAGCGGAATACCGAAAAAAGTGAAAAAAAATTCATTCACTACACTTCTATTACTGAAACATTACTACCTCTAGAGGTTAGTCAAGTTCAAGTAATGCCAATTTGAGTTACATACTGTTGCATGAATATAGCCAGAACCTAAGACTTCAATGTAGTATCAATATCAGCCCCTGTGCAATTAAAATTTAATGTGGGATCTGAACACTGAATTTGTTATTGGTATTAATTATTTTACATAGTTAAGAATTGCAATATTTTTCCAATGAATTTTTAAAACAAAAAAATTCAAACAATAGAAACAGTCTCCTTCAATTAATGAAATTACTTAGCTTACCTTTGAGAAGCTAAATATATAAATTCGCAACTGCATCTAACCGAATGAATACAACAGGAGCAATAAACATGCATTTATAATTAATACGAATATTTTGTTTTGTACCGCTACACAATGATAACTCCGAAAAACACTAAAGGAAATCACATCTGATATCGATTTCCCAACACACGCTAACGATCACACTCGTTTCCCACGGCGTGTGTTATTCTTCATGTGAGCTTCATTTACAACAAGATCACCAACAAGATCGTGCTACAAAAACACTCCCATCGCATCGGGCCATGACAACATCATGCTGTGTTTTTCCGGCGCTAGAATAAACCGTCTTCAGCACAATCTCCGGACGTGCAACAGGCAGGGATAAAAGATCCCAGTACGGGTAAAAGCGAAAGCAGCGAAGATGGATCGAAAAAGAAAAAAAAATGTTCCATCATCGGATAAAATTAAAACGCACCAACAAACCGTTGTGCCGCGCACCGTTGTGTTTTCCACGCTGTTGTTTCCGCTTTTCCGACCGTACGCTTCGCGCGATTTTCTTCCCCACCAGAGCAGTAGCAAATTCCGCGAACGCTTTTGCAACCACGCATTCGATGTGCATGAGAGGAGGCAGTCGGCCACCAACTCGCACGTATAGCGTTGTGTGCATACGGTTGTTATTGATCATGAAGTGTTCTCGATAACTTTGGGGAAAACGTTTTCATGTTCAATATTAATAAGGCAGCTTTCCGATGCGGATGTTCTAGAAAACAAGGCTAATACTTATTTACTTACTTATTGAAATTTGCAGCCAACCATAGGTTCCGGATGCTTTGTTGTCGATATCCTTCAGGAGTGTAGGGATTTTCCGGTATAAAGTAAGCAGAGGAAAAATCTATTCGATTTATTACAACCGCAGTCTGCTAAATGCTGCTAGCTGTACGTGTAGTAGTGGGTGTTGTAAGTGGATAACACACCGGCTTGAGCTATCGTTATCTCTCTCACACACACAAGTGCCCTTTCGCACAATACTCAAAACCTTTCGGAAAAAAACACACAAGGCACAGGTAAATCTTCCTTGCGGAAGTTTGCTCCTTTTTTAACTTTTTCACTTCTTTTTGATAACACCACCCTATCAACAGCTCCACCACAGGGGAAGAAAACATACACACACACAAACACACTGTAACTTTGATCAAAATTTACATCAGCTGATACGAGGACACTGAGCCTGTTAGGAAAATCAAAATTGCGTATTAAGTTGTTATGCACATTTACACACTCCTGATAAGAGCACTTTTTGCTGGAAGCACTACGCTAAGATCACGCACAAAAAATGCACTGCTGGGAGGGAAAATTAAGTAAAACTTAAAGTTACACGAACATTTTTCACTGCGTGTGGATACACGTACGGACGTGTTCCAATTGCCAACAAGCTACCAACACATACGACCAAACATCGTACCATACCGGGGCATTGAAGCGGACGAGTCTGCACCGCGGTTGCGTTATCTCTGTTGCTTGCGGTAATTGTATAAAGAACGGAAACAGCAGGAACTGCAAATGGTCTTGATGTGCTTAACTGTATGAAACATTCTGGGACTTTCTACTTTCCATCGATTTTGTTTTAATGTAAATTGAATTCTGAACACACGCTAATAAATGCTCTTTCTGGGATGCGTCAAACGAAAGGCACACATTGTACAAACTACTTTGCCGCAGCACTTGTTCTATCCACCACGGTCACACCTGTACTGATAAACGGAACTTTTCAAAAACATTACGTTTTAGGAACTCTATTTTGCACACGAAAAAACGATATCCAAAACATCACTTTGCCACGTACGTTCCTATGTTAATACACCGCCGAATCTTTTATCGGATGATAATGCAAAATAAATAATCCCTCATGTTGCGTTATGCCGCACAAAAAAAAAACACTACATCAAGATAAGCGATAACTTGCCTACTCCGGCAGTCCGTCGTGACCACGACGGGGTGTATGTAATCTTCGACACAAACTGACCGCAAGATTGAAATGTACAGACAACGTAGGCCCATAACAACGGACGACTACTACGACGACGACACAAATAACACACAAAAAAACAACCTTCGTTGCCGGTGGTGCGCACAGGTAGTGTGATGTTTCTTCTGTGGTGGTGGATTACACCGAAAACGCTGTGCTGCGCTTCAATGACGTACATGCACGCACACCACCTTCAAACGGCTTATGGGGAGACATACGCAGTGCGCTCGCGCGCAGGTAGTACGCAAAGCAAAATACCAATAGTGGCACCACACATACGCGTAGCGCACTACACCGATGGTAGGTATTTTATTTCATTGTTAAATTTCCCTTTTCTCTCTTTTTCCTGCATAATCTTTTATTGGCACACACTCACGCACACAAATACTATACTAAAAACACATTTTTCAGGCTATTTGCTTCTTTCATTTCGTTACTATTGCGCAAAGTGCGTATGCATGCTTGTGTTGTTTGTGTTGGATGCACAGGGGTGGTTGCTTTTCTTTCGGGGGTTTTCCCTACGCTGATATCTTTCGATTCTTTTCGCTTTACGAAAACTGGCAGTACATTCAGCTCCGATGCTAGTTTTACAAGACGTAGTACGTTCCAGTTTAACGCACAACGGTACGTTAATCTGCGCGCACACACTCAGCTGATTAATTTTCTTTCACTTTCCCCAACCTGTTGCACTGTTGCCACCCTAGTGCCGCCGTCTGCCCTGTCCCTACCCGCTTGCTGTCTGCCTTATTTTTTTGCACGCACACCATCAACTTCGCATAAAGGCCTCTTGCTTGCGAAACGATTCTGTGGATACACGACGATGGGACAACCCCAATTCACTTCCTTCTCCCAGGGTCACACACAACGAACGCACGCGACACGACGTGTCACGATAAGGGAAGGCACTGGGAGGACGGAGCAGTATGTCGGGAAATACCACGATTCCTGCCAGCCTCCCCCCCTTCTAGGTGATTTTCTTTCCACCTACACTGCTTTTTACGGTAACGCGGATTCGGTAATTTCTGGCTACCGCCTACGCGATCGATCCACTTTTTTGTTTTACCTATGGCTTCAACTATGCACAGAACCACTACAGCCACTGTTGGCCACTTTCATGCACGCAGCTTTACGCCCCGTTCGGAGACAAACAATACGCATGGAACGCACCTTGTGAAGAGTACCAAATATTTTGAACGATTTCTATTGCGAATGGATGAAGAACTGCACCGAACTAGATACGAGGCTGGCGTTTGACAGATGGAAACACAGTATAAAGCCGTGGCCACATATGCTTGAAAGGATGGTGTTGAATTGTTTATAATTAAAAATTATTTTTCTTCTCGATAATTAAATGCAAGTATTCATAAAGTGGTACCCACCTCCAAGTTTAATAATTATTTCAAGTTTGTTGAACTACTATTTCAATTATTATTGAATAAGCTTTGTTTCGACCACAGCTTAACGCGCATGATCGCGATCTGTCCGACGCACAAGGTTTATAGAGTTTGGCAACACTGCTCGTTTCAACAAATGATCGTTCTTATAGATATCTTGTGGAATAAATTCAAATCAAATGTTGTAGAAATATTTATTTACAAGCGAATAATACCACAGATGATCAGTTACTAAATATTCCATTTATTCTTCATAGTAGATCATTTACAATTCGTCTACCGACATGCGATATTGTAACATATTAGCTTATTATTTTCTTCAACATTTTGTAAGAGGTCTCCGGCTTCCTTGACTTGCATTATCCTATGATAGGATAATCTGTTCTGCGTATAGCTTTTTTGTCATAATTATTTCATTAATTAATAATAGTTACTCAACTAGGGGCGGCCCGGTGGGAGAGTTGTTCGGCACCGGGACTTCACACCACGGACCGGGGTTCAAATTCCATTCGGATCGTCCCCCCGTAGCATGGACTGACTGACCTGCTACGTGATAACTTAAGTCTAATACGGACAGGCCGTCATACAAAAACCAAAAAAAAAAAGTTTCTCAACTATTACTTATTGCATAAAAGGCCAAGCAAATAGCAAACGATCGAGACTATCCTTTTGAAGACTAACAAGACTGATTAATTAGCTTTAGGTAATATATGTCTTTCATGGCCATGAGGTAGATCGATAACGGAGATTCATTTGAAAAAGGGTTGTGTGCGAACCCATTTAATCAGGCAATTATGTTTATTTTTTCAGTCCATAATTGTTTAAAGCATTCGAACGATCGTTATAGGATGGATATTAAGTAAACAACATTATTTCGGATTTCAGATACACTACAGAAAAAAACAACACAAAACAATTTTTAAAAGAACAATTAATTTTTAACGATATTTACATTTCATACATGTATTAACCATACGATCGCTTGCGTTGATCGCACTGCAATCGATAATCTGTTCGCGTTCCTTCGCTTTACCTTTACCTTTAGGAAATGGTTTAAATTATCTTATCCACCTAGTGATTGTTGGTGCAGTGCGTTCTATCGTCCGATCTATTTGGCAATATATCGATCAAGGTTGTTCCAGTTGCAGGAGTAATCGATCTGCAGCAGACCCTTCTTGCTTAAGCTGAAATGTTGCGGCGTGTAACATACGTTAGCGTTGGTCGCTGCGATCGCAATCGCGGTGGCCGGATCCAGCATCTGGCTCGGGCGCCTAGCAAGGCTCATACTCTGACTGACGACGCTGACACTGCGGGACCGCCGCCTCGTAGGACTGCCAGCAGTAATGGGCAGTCCGCCGCTGCTCGTCGTGGCGTACAGCGGCACATGTTCCGCCTCCTGCCGGGCACACTCGAGACAGTCGTTCAGCGTGTAGTAGTTGTGATGATCGGACAGGATCGTTCCAGTAACGGACGGTGGAGGATGTCCTTGATGGTGGTGATGATGATGATGGAAGTGTGCCGGCGGAGGCGGTGGTGGAGGAGGCGGTGGCAGTGGCATGTAGCAGCAACTTGGCTCGTAGTACTCGTACGATGGTGGGCCAGGAAACTCTAGCTGGGGTAACGGTTTTGGCAGCACTATAGGACGCCTGCTGGAGGCACTCTTGCCAAAACCGGGCGTGTGTAGTCGCAAGGCTGACATCGAACTATCACACGAGCTTGGCTGCTCTGTCGATGAGGTTTCCAGATCTGGAACAAACAGGGAGAGCAGTAAAACGAAAGAAATGTCAGTAGTGAGCACAAGAAAACTAAAACCAACGACACTTTGTACGATTGCGCCTAAAGTTATGCAATGTGAAGTCATGGATCGACAATACACCACTGCGGGACCATACAAATAAGGACACTCGGAACATTTTTGACGGTCAACCACCGGAGGGAACTTCGAAAATTAAGTGAAAAGGTAGAAAACGTTCTTATGGTTGGATGGTAGGAAATGGAGTTGGTAACAAGATCACCTCGCGTTTGTTACAGGTACGTTCCCAAAAAGTATCTGTGACCTTCTAGAAATGTTGAAAACTGAACTACATTCACTGTAAAGTGCATCCGACGAAGGTTGAGTCTGATTTTCTGCACGTTTTAAAAAAATCAAAGTGCATTTTTTTTGTCACTTGTGAGACAATTTCAGAATATCAAGCGTAGAAGATCGCAGGTCCCTGGTATACTGCAATTATCATATTAACACAAACAAATGAACAAAGCTTTTCCCGTCTATCTCCATGCATTACTTACAACGCACTCGCACAACCAATTCGGGCCGTTTTTCGAACATGTCGACACCTGGTTAAAGTCTTTTTGCCAAACCGACCCCTAATCACATTCACAAGCTTAACCGTTCGGGAGATTTCACAGACAATCTGACTGCGTGTAGACGAGTACACTACACTTTCAATGAACAACAATGCAAATCACTTGTTCGCGTGCACAAATCTCGGAACTGAACGTTCCAGATTGTCGTTTCGATTGCACGGTGTCTATTCCCCACATTCCACAACACAACGGAACGCCGTGTATCCCGCACCGTGGGACAGGAAACTGGAACACTAGGCCACAGCACTGATCCTGCTGCCTGCTACACCCAACGCGCACGAATGAGGGAATGATGGGATCGACAAAAAAGGTACCATCCGTACGGGGGCAAGATCGTACGCTAAATGGCATAACCGGTGCGTCCGGCGTACGACGAAAGTGCTGACGAACGCGAACCATACACACACACACACAAACCTGGGTCGACTCACTTCGGATCCGGAGGGGTTCGGTTGCCCGCGCTATTTCGAACGAAAGTAAAGGCCAACCACGCTGGTGGACGATGGTGGACCACCCGACGGTCTAAGGTCTCTGGCCCTGTTAGACCTGCAGTAGTAGCAACGCGGAAACCCAAACCCGGAGACTTGTTACAGCTCGAGGAAATGGGAAATGTGAAGACACTCGTCGCATCGTACTGATTGTGTGTATGTTAGATTATTTTTTTTTTTTTTTTCTACTCTCTGTACAACACTTCGTCCATCGTTTGTTTTCCTGCATTTTCTTTCAGCCACTCATTCGTACATTCGTCTTGTTGGTTCAGCTCGTTTGGCTAGACAAGCGGTTTCGCTCGCAGTGTTAAACATGACGTTGTATGTTGGCCAAAGTTCCGTTGCAGCCAGTGTTTCTACGGTACCGCGCGTACTCACCGTGGGGAGGAAGTTCTTCCCGTCGGTTCTTCCGATGGTGCGGTTCGGGAATGGATGAACTATGTGCCAGCGATGATCATATGCTTCGTCTCCACGTCGGCTCACACTCATGCCACAACTGGGCACGATTAAGAGCTCAACACATCTACTGACCAAAGGACGCGGCAGTGTGCTTGTATGGTTTTTGCTTACAATAAAACAAACGAACGAAACTAAACAAACCGTCTCGTTGCGTGATGATTGTGCGTTATTTAATCTTAAACAAGTGGCTCCTCTTAAACTCGTGAAGGGTCACAGCAAACAGCTGACAAGCTTCTGATCACGTACAAACCAGGCGTGTATTTGGAGAAGGCGAGTGCGGAAAAAATGAGCCCCAAATTTTTGGAAAACAAATATTCCTACTAAATACATTTTTGATCAACTCTTTTTTGGAGTTAGATAGCAAAATCGTTATAAAGGTATTGCAATACCACAAACTACTCATTAAAGAGAGCTTAAATAATCTTAATACTACGTTCACGAAGTGATCTTCAATCATCTTCCGAAAAGAAGCTCAATCTCACGGTTCTTCCGATCGGTACAAATGATCGTATTTTTACCCAAGGTACAGAAGAACGATGTAAAGAGGAGATCGTGTGTTTACTACGCTGAATGTTCCACCCAGAGGTGACTGGAAATGGCCACACTTAAATATATGTAAGACGGAATATTCAAGTTTTTTTTACAATTTCATTTAAATGCAAGATGACTTGAAATTGTGGATATTTATTAACTAGCCTTGACCTTGATTTATTAACTTGACTTTGGAATATTCCCAATAAGTAATTCAAAAATGTCCAAGTACTATAGTAGTATTTGCCCACTGTGTATCCAATAAAACGCAATACATTATCGCGCTCAAGGAAAGGTGTTCGTAGAAGTAGGATAAGAAATGACAATATACTTAATATTCTGCATTTGAGCATCCGAAGATAGTCGGAAGGTGTACGTTTCTTCGTTTTTTCATACCCAACAGAGCCAATTCCGCCACTGTCATACGATGAAGTATGCTTCAATAGCAAATAATTAAAAGTGGCAGACCTGTCGGTAGGCGGAGGACGATTGAGGTCGCGTTGAGTTTTGAAGCTCATTAAGTCAACAAGTAAAGCAGGATATCAGAGGATCATTTACCAAGCGGACTGAATCTATATCAAAGATATTATTAATTTGTGGAACTGAAAATCGTCGACGTACCCTTAGTACCATTTCATATTGGCTTTCATTGTCGGATTCTGGCAGTTTAAAATTGGCTGGTAAATCTGTCATTGATTATTAACAGTACTTTAAAATATTACTTTAAAAAATCTATATAAAATAGCATTTATAACTGCTGAACTTGCATTCTTTTTTCGTTCTACGTCTAAGACTTTTTTATACACATTCTACAAACTGTTACTAA
>KI422650.1:11333-62868 GCA_000473375.1 Anopheles culicifacies | reverse complement strand
AGAGAGAGAGGGAGGTTTACTTTAAAAGTCACATAGGATAGAACCAGGCGGCTACTCATTCAATATCTTAGCAACGACATACGATGGAGACGCCTGGTTACGCTCATGGAGGCGCCTGGTACTTTGTATCGTACGTAACCACCAAACTGCTGTTGAAATAAGGGTAACATGCTTTGAGGTGGTAATGATGAAACTTTCACCGTTTTTTTTTTTCGTTCCTGGCCAACACAGGTATAGGCTTCTACGTTTGGTTGGAAGCATTTTTTTCGGTTTCCAGCTCTCTTTATTGGAATGTTTTGCCAGCGCTCTCGATACGTTGGTACGATAGATCGGAAACGACGATGTGCAAAATGTTCTCCTCCACAAATTGCAAACACATGCATATGAAAGCGAAGTAGTAGGGAAACAGAAATTTGCATAATCTCGTTAGCGGATAGAGCATGTGTATAAAGCACTTCACGTTCACGTTGTGTACTTTATTTTCGCAAAACATCTCCCTGCTTGTTGGGTGCAAGCATTTGTGATGCATTTTTAACAAAACATGAGCATTCCCATTTCTATCAGGTGGTGGTGCGAATGGCACTGTGGCATGGAGCATTGCACACCAATTATGAATAGTTTCTGTGGTGTGTACGTTCTTCTTTTTGTCCGAGATGGAGAAAAGCACGTAAAGCAGCATGTTCTGCTTTCGAGATTTGGTAGTGAATTATTTATCACCCGAATTAGATGTGCAGCACTGTTCAAAACCTTACAATTGAAATAATAAATTCGCTGTGATACCGCATTTTTTAAATGTAAGGAGATTTAATATACGTCACAAATGGAGGTAAAAATATCAACCAAACACGAATAGAAAAATTTAAATTAAAACGTAGTTACTTCCATTGCACCAAAAGCAAAATATCACGAGTGCAGATGACGCTTGTTCTAACGATCATGCCACTGTAGGGATTACGTGAAGGATAGTTGTGATGGAATAAACAAACATGATAAATGTAAAACAGCACTCGGATGCATGAAACAGGGAAAAAACTGGAATGCATATGATGAACATAAAAACCAACTCACTGAAAAACATTAACAGAATCGCTACATAGTGGAATCATTCGTGAATTATAACACGTGTGGTGAAGATCGTAAACACAACACAAAGTAACACGTGAACAATACAAACAAACAGTAAAACCAAACACAAACAGGAGACAAAGTAGTTAATATGGGTGGGATGAAAGTGAACGATATGGCGGTGGCGTGAATGGGATGGTGATGTTAACGATGGGTCCATCATACAATACGATCGATGTGTTGTGGCGTAAGTGAATGGGTCGGAACGCCATCGTTGGCTGATTGGGCGCGCGGGAGCATTTATTCTTATCGGTTCTAATTATCGATGCGTTCGGTTTTCGTAAGAGTTAGAAAGACAAAACAGATCGAAAATGATAGTTTGTGGATGTCGATGCAAGGGACGATTCGGTGGGAGATAGAGGGTGATTGGAATGTAGACGACCGTAGAGAAAAAAAGCAATAACAAATAGAGAAACCATTAAAAAGGTTCGTTGCGCGTGGCCGTAAGTGGTAATTGGTAGCTAAAAGTAAGTTTCGAAAAATTCTTTCCGGCTCGATGGATAGATATTGCAAACCGATTCCATTCATAAGAAAATACCAACGAACATTGTTCGACAAAAGGAAAACAAAAGAAAAACGCACGAAAGAACGAGTGAGAGAAAGAAAGGAAAGAAATAAATGAAACTTCAGCGAGTAGTACACTGTGTTAGTTGTCTCGTGAAGGATAAAAAGTAACGAGATTATAGAGAAAAATAGTATCCAAACAAAAAAAAAAGAAAAAGCCAGTAAAAGAGCATCGGACATTTCAGCACGGTGCTGTGAAAAAATCCAGCACATGACAGACAATCTCGGTAATTTTCACTCTTTTCTGGTAATCGAAATTTTTGCTCCATCTACCCATCCGTGAGCTTCTTTTGTTCGATCTCATCCGTCTCTCCGTATTTTTTTATTTCGGCTAGAAGTTTTCGTCTTGAACGCTCAGCATGAATCATGAGATAATTTTTAATCTTTTTGTCTTTGCCACCGTGTTGTCATTGAGGGCACCATTTTATTGGCCTGATTGCAATCTGATTGGCAAACGGGTAAAAGGAATTGAAAGAATCCGATTTTTCGCAGTATTTTTTGTTTGTTTGAAAGAAAGCACCATTTAATCGCGTTAGTTCGTTGTTCTGTTTTAGAAAGATCTGGAAGGAAGAGGCCACTGATAAGCTGAGCTCCACATTTAACGTTAGTGTCTTTAAGAGGAAAGGTAATTGGTGGTATAATGGAATTGTAACGTTCGATGGTGTGAGTGTGGTAGGAAGAAATGAAAGGCATGGAAAAGAAACGAAAGAACAAAAACAATTTTCCAATGGTAGATGATTAAAACAGGAACTCAAAAGCGAACCTAGGAAATAGGACTGTTGATCCACGCGGTGAACTTTCGTTCGGTGTTGGCTAGTGTTATTGTGATGAACTCTGGTGGATATCGATTGTGCTTTAGTTTTCGAATGTGTGAGCGTGTGTACAAAATCATCAAACATTGAGATAAGTGTGTTTTTGGTAGCTTATACGTATGTGTGTGTGGGTGAGATTTTTCATCCCAAGGTGGTGAAATGAAAACGTTCAAAGTTTGCGTACTTAAAGTGTATGTATTTTGTTTTAAATTAACTTAAAAATCATCACCTGGCATTCAATTGTTCAGCCTTCGGGAAACTATAACACAACTTATAAACCGCGACACATAAGAACACCATATAATATTATCAGCTAACTTAAGGATTAATCTACCAAACACAAACAAAAGCACGCATCCGTGAAGTTAGATTAAAATCGCGCCTTACAAAACTTGGCAACGGTTAAGCCTAGCCTAGATTAAAACAAAACCCCGAAACAGAAAACGCATGGATGACGTGGTGCCTACGTACTAAAACTAAGCGCACAAAATTAGTTTTGAATAAATAAGAAAACCCATAAAATGTGGCAGAGCGTGAACGGTAAAACAGAGAGAAAGAAAAAACTTAATAGTAGATAATAATTAAAAAAAAAAACACGGCCAGCATACACTCGAAACCAAGTAACCAAGAGCGAACAGTAAACGTAAAGATAACTTAGATGAAAAAACCGTTAATAGGGGTCAGTGATGACTTATGCGGTTTGATAATTTGAGGATTAACTTGCAATCATAATATTTGCTTTTTTATAGCTAAAATCTGATTTAATTCAATGTGAAAATAACCTGTTGTTGAAGGTCGTTTGACTAGTTTGGATCATAATGCTGTAAAGCGTGAATGTAAAAAAACTTCTTTTTTTTGTCAAAATTTAAACCTTACTGTTTTTATTGGTAAGTTTTTGCTTCAAAAACTGTTGCAAATTTGGAATGTCAAAATGTTATGTCTGTTGATGTTTTGCTGAAAATGTTCGTATTTTGGCAAAAGTTGACTAAAAACGTCAGATTTTCAAGCTTAAGTCATCATCGCCCTCAATGCCATTTTAAGAAAATGAAAGTAAGCAGTTCTGTCATTAAACAAGTAAACATAAATTGTTTAATACTTTCAGTGTAGCAAAAGGAGGCAAATGTTTGACTGCTCGTGTAATGGTTTGATGGCAGTTGTGACTGTTGTTGTATGGTTTGCCATTTGTTGAAGAGGAGTTTTCGAGTATATGTGAACGAATTTCCGTTTTGTATTGTCGTTGCTATTGCGTTCTGTTTGTCCGTTAGTAGGTTTGGTTCGCTCGTAGTTTAGTTGACTGTTTCCTTAAGCACTAGAAGAAGTGTGAAATCTATGTCAATGATACATTTCGTTGTGACGGAGCCGGTGCGTGCCGTAGCCGGCGCGCCCACCAGATCCATAGGTCTTAGTTTTTTTTTGTTTGTTGTTGAAATCTTTCCGGTAAGAGAAAAACAGAAAACAAACAAAATAAAAAAAACAAGTACATCGCCACACCAGCATCGATACGCTGGCTAGTGACCTCTAGGATTATTTTCCCGTTGCATGCTTACGTATCTATACCGTTTTGGGGGCCGCGTTCGTCAATGAGCCGGACGACCGAGCGAGTGATTATGGTTGCGCAAGTGGAGTTGAGTGTTTTTTTTTTATACATTTCTGGTACTATTTTTACATCGTTTGTTACCGGCTTTTCTTAGCCCAGCCCCAATGACATTCAACTAGAGAAGGATGATTTTTTGAACGATGTTATTAGAGAGCTTTTATTAGTAATTGGGAAAGATGGAAGGAAGCAAAGGAAAAATATTACTATTGTTCTCGACGCTCACAGAGTGTTATTATTTTTTGTAAATTCTTGATGAATATTTCAAATTAAGAAAAGACCATGATAGTTTTAATCACTTCTGATAAGAGGGTTACAATTTTCTTGAGCAGTTCCATATAATCTGGAACATTATATGAGCAATAATAGTAATTTTTATTCTTTTTTGTATTTACCATCGTCCCGAATTTGATCTTATAATTAAATAAAAGAATGGTGTCTCTCATATATCTCATCCTACCAAGCAGCATTATTGTTAGCTTTGGTCAGTTTTAACAATTCAATTGACACGTTCAATTGTTCACACAAACTTAAGCAGCACGCACCATAACGCTTAACTTCAACAATGGCTTTGCGCGGGGTGCCTCCGTTTCCTGTTTACCCGGTGTACTACCCTAGCGAGATGTTAGAATGTTCGTTTGTTATTATTTGTTTGCAACATTTATTATAGTTCTTTGTTTGTTTGTTTTGTTCTTGTATGACGGCCTGGCCGTATTAGACTTAATTTACCACATAGCAGGTCAGTCAGTCCATGCTACGGGGGGGCGGTCCGAATGGGATTTGAACCCCGGTCTGTGGTGTGAAGGCCCAGCGCCGAACCACTCTCCCACCGGGCCGCCCCTATTATAGTTCTTCTTACGATAACAATAAATTGGTAGTTTTTGATTTGCATTGTAATGGTTTCTATCTACACGGTTAGATGTGGGGCGGGAACTGGAACTTCTGGTTGTGGTTGGCTGCTTCTTCTATCTCTAGACACTGAATAACTTTCGATCCGTCTCGAAGGGGAAGGATGTTTTCCATGGAAATTCATCCATTTCGTCGTTTTTGTTTTTTAGCGGGACACGTTCTCGAAGAAAATGATAGCTAAAATTGAAATTTGTCCATTGCGAGGAGTTTTCAATGACGATATGCAAATAATGCGACCGGTTACGAAGTGCGCTACGATAGCTGTAAGGTTCTTACAATTCTAAGTTATTGTCGTTATCACGAAACATTTACACGCATATACAGTGCCCCATCACCCGTTCGTGCGCAGATGGAACGAGCCCGGTCGGCAAACCGGCAGGTAAACGACACTCACCACCACTACCATCACCACCACCAACGTAACATCCTGCTAACATTCGTACTCGAGTACTACCTCTCCTCGTTCCTTGCGCGATTGTGATACAATCACCCGATGCGGTCCGTAACCAAGGTAACTGTTGCTCATCGCCGAGTTGGCCGACTTTGAAGATGGTCCATTAGGTGGATGGTTCATGCCTGCAAAGGCGCGTCTCGCCGGTGGCTCTCCCGCCGTTCCGACCACCTGACGGAACTCACCGTTGTACAGCTGACTGCTGCTCGCATCGGGCGGAGGTTGTGCTTGTGGCCGGTAAGCAAGCAGTGTCTTACTCTCATTGGCTCCACTCTCGGTGTCAGATAATGGTTCGTTAGCCACCCGTCTACTCACCGATGCACTTTGCGTCGATACGCGCTGCAACTCCTTGCGGGCATTCTTTTCCCGTGCGTTGCCCAGCAGCAACGGTTGCTCAACCGCATGGTTCCGGCGGATGTCGATGGTGGCATTAACCAGCAGCAGCAGCTCATCGGTGGTTGCAACATTATCAACGATACTCCCATTGCCCGCCTTCACCAGCCCATCGATACGCGGAACCTCTTCGTCGGAGTCGTTATCGGAGTTCTCGTTAGCGAGTGCATTGTTTTGTAAGTCTTCGCCATTGCTTCCGCCCGGCAGCGAGAATGCATTCCGCGTGTGGTAAGTCTGATGGCGCAGGAAGTGCAACGGCGGTTCGGTGTCACCGTGTCCCGGCTGCAGTGACCGTGCCCGGGCCGCATTCTGGTAGTGCTCGAGATAATCCTCCTGGTACGTCAAATCAGTGTCAGGCACAGCAGGCACCAGCTGGCGGAAGTGCGACCGACTATTCGATGGCTTCGGTTGTTGCATCCGATAGTCGTACCGATCTATGCCCCGGGGAGACACGGATCCGGTCGACGGAAGGCGACCAGTCGGCAAGCCGGAACCGGTTTGCGGCTTTCGCAGACGGTGGTTCTTTTCGACTGTTGGCTTATCTACCGGTGAGCCGGGAACGGATAGTGCCGCCTGATGATGTCGGGGACTACCGTCGAGGAAGTTGTTATAGATTCGATGGCTGACAGTTCCCGCGGTGGGACCCTCGCCGGCACTTAGCGTCAAGAACGGATTGGTCGCATTGTTACCCACCATCACGTTCAGCCTCGGCAGATGATGGGCACGTTGCTTCTGTTTTTGTGAACTCTGTTGATGCTTCTGGGGTGAATAATCTACCCGTGTCGTGCCTTCCCCGGACGTGCCCTCTTCGGGTGTGGCGAGAAGCTTAAACTGGGTGCCGTGTAAGGAAGGCTTGCCGGGTCCAGGAGTACCACTGGTAGTACCATTTCCACCACTCGAGGTGGCACTGTACACGGAAGCATAATCGCTACTGCTCAGCGAACTCGAGGTCGCATTGTTTTTACCGTAATGCTCCACGAATGCGCCTTGGAGGGTGCGCGCGGACACGGGACCAACCGGGACTCCACTCCCCGGAACGCCCGTAAACGATGCAAGCGAATCAAACAGCAACATCTGAGCATCATCATCATCGTCCCCGAGTTCTAAGTTCTCATCATCTTCCTCATCATCGTCATCGTCGTCCTCTTCTTCTTCCTCTTCGCCATCTTTTACCTTCCCGTAGGTGGAATCTTCAACTCCACCAGGAACTCCGCCATCGAAGCGGAAAAAGTCTCGCATCTTGTTCGTCTTCACGTTCGCTTTGGTAGATGTTCGTGCGTTCGACATATTATTGCGCAGGTATTCACTCGAGCTGGAACTGGTGTTGGTCGCGACCCATTGTCCTCGAGGTCCTCGTCCAGCACCTTCCCAAACATCCTCGAGCTGTATCAAATTCGAGGAAACACACCCATACGGCATGGTCGGTGCTGTGGCCGCTTCCAGCGTACTGTCCGTGCCGGGATCATCTTCGCCCGCCATCGCTGTCAGCTCGGCCGTATTCATGCCTGTGCGACTCGCCGCTAATGCGGCCACCTTCAAGGATGGATCGAGGGTTTTTGAGCAGGACTTTGCACGCTTGTGGCGTGAATATCGTCCCACCGTCCGCTGTCCGGTAGCGTCCTGGTCGAAGTGCTCGTTCAAGAAGCTATCCAAATAGGCAAGGTTCTTCGTGAGATCCAGCTCGGATTTATAGCTCTTGTAGACAATTTTCTGACTGAGGTTGGCCGACTCATTTTCCTGCCCGTACCGGTGGGTGGCCTTAATTAAATCATCCAGGTTGTACGAGCTGATGTGGTGTTGGTGGTGTTGCTGATGCTGCTGGTGCTGGTGATGTCCAGTGCCAGCTCGATGGGTTGTACGAGTTTTACTACCGCTCACCGTCAGGAGGCGCCATTTTTGGCCGAGCTTCAGGAAATGAGATTTTGCTTTGTTGAAGTACTTTCGTTCGCTTTTCGGACCACCCGACACATCAGCTAGGCGGTGGGATGCCGCCACTGTCTGTGGTGGCAGCGAAAGCTGATGGTAGCCGGTTGGCTGATGAAAAAGTGCACCCGTCGGAATGTTACCCGAGGGCGCCCTGCTGCTTCTAAGATCGTGCTCGGTTTGCTCGTTGTACCCGTGCTGCTTTTGCTGCTGCTGTTGCTGGTGGCTGGTTTTGTTGGGGAAATGAAGATTTATATTTTTCAACTGAGGCACCCGCTCCTGGCGTTTGCGGCCTTGATTCCCGCTGTGGCTGCCACCGCCAAACAGCGACGTCAGCTGGAAGGGATGCTCGGCAGTGTCTTTATTACCTATCGCCATCTTGATGTCCGTACCGTCGTCCAGTGCGACGATGGTGAGGGTTTTATGTTTACCGCCTTTGCTACCGAGCCAACGCTTTTTGCCCTGAGTGCGCTTATTGTTTCGCTCTCTGTCCACGTCGGGTGGTTCCACGGGCTGGCATGCTGCGTGTGATCGGTCCAGTGGGAAATCAAGTGCTGCCAAGTCGTTCGTTGCAGGCTGCACATAGTCCTGCCGCTGGAAGAATCTCGTTGGTACGGCACACTCAGTGGATTGCCAATAATGGCCACTGCTGGTGTGAGGTACGCTCGAGCTCAACTTGTGTTCCACACCGTTCGGGCCATCCTCTGAGCCGTAGGCCATCCAGCTATCCTCTTCCCATTCGCTCTCGGTGGAAGCTGCGTTCGATTTCTTTCGTGCCATGGGTTTCCGGAAGCTCGAACCAAGCGTATGGTTCGTACCGTCCAGGCTGGACAAGCGCTGCCGGTGAGTTCGGTGGGTCGATGGGCGGATGTTTTCGTAATTGTTGCGGCATGGATCGACGTTCACCTTCCGTGGACTGATGCGCAGTGTGGAACGATTGTTAAGCAGCGGTTCGGACCGACCACCGGAACCGGAACCGGATTCGTTATCGTACACTTCCGACCGGCATAACTCGTCACTTTCGTTGTTGGTACAGTGATCTTGCTCACTTCCCGCGATCAGTGACATTGTGCCATCATTCACACCGTCATCGGGTGCTAAACCGTTACCATTGTAATTATGCCCACTGGTGCTGGCGGTGGTATTCATGGGTGTCGTTTCCGGTAGATCCGTTTCCGGGTCCGCTTTACGCTGTCCGGATGTTCGCCGTTCGGTGGGTGACAGTTCCCAGCAGGGTGCTGTCGGGGAAGTGAGCGGTAGTGCGTTGTCTTCCTTTGCCAGTGTTGCCGACTCTGCCCGTCCTATACCGGCTAGCTGGTAGATGCCGGTGCTAGAATTTGCTTTAATTAAAATACCCCTCGTGCGTGGATACCAGCCGCGTAACGATCCACCCATCGGTCGTTTATCGGATGGCTGCTGTTGTAGTCTCTTAAAGCTAGCCCCCGGCCCGGATACTCCGCTTAATGGTGCTCCGGCACTGCTGTTGCTGCTATTACTTAAGCTACTACTATTACAACCCACCGTTCTACCCGACCCATCGGTTTTACTGTCCCCGTTCGCAGTGTTTGTGCTCGCGGTACTATCATTCCCACTACTCTCAACTCCACTCGTGACACCGGCACCCGCAGAAGTGTCTCCCGCCGGGATTGATCCACGCGCCGACATCAGAATCAACGAGTACGATTTCTTAAAGCTAGTTTTGATTAAAAAATTGCCCCTATCCAACCGCTCCAGCAATCGATTGAAACGCTCCAAACCATAATCACTCGCTTTGGCCGGCAGACGCGCTTTAATCTGTTCGGATCTGTTGCACGGTGGCGGTGCACTAGCACCGTCCGCCGTGCCCAACTCGCTACTCTCTAACCTAGTGCCGGATATTGGAGGTGCGGACTGGCCCTGACATTGGTCGTGCGACCGTGCGGGACCAGCAGACGTACCGGGCGATGAATGCTCGCGGACAAAACGACTACCGTCCTCGACCGATGTGCTGCCGGTGTGCCCGGGTGCGCAGGTAACCGAGCGCTCCGGATCGGATTGGCCCGGGGCAGGCGATTCCACCCGATTACCTACGCCCCCGGCACCGTCCTGCAGTGGGCTGGTGCCCTCGGTCGAGGCATCGTCCGTGAGCGATTCCTTCACCGTGCCGCAGTCGGTCTCGCTGTTTGGCGTCTGCTAAACTCTTGTCGGTGGCTGCAATATCATCGCAGCCATGCGTACCTTCATTGCTTCCGGCGAACCGGGCGTTCCGTTCTGGTGCGGATGATGTGCTGCATGGTGCGGATGGTGATGATGATGAAACCCGGTGGGTGTCGTATAGATCGAATCGAGCGGCGGTACGCTCGTACTGTCTGACCGTGACTTCAGATCGGCCTTCTCGCTGAAAGTAGACACAGATACGGTAGGATGTTAATGTCTGCCGGGAGATATGTGTAGGTAAAATTGAAAATAAAGCTATACGTTAGGAATGAATCGCTGGGTGAGAGATTCACTCACAGCATACGTCATTCCTTGGGGAATTTTTATCTCGGGTATTAAATGGAAGAAACGCGTACTTCAAATAGTTGGACTGATTTAAGTCAATTCTGGTACATTTTTTCTGAAGCCTTTTGTAGTTATCCTACAGTGCACAGACAATACGTGATAACATTCTCACTTAATTGTCTGTACGACCATAACGAACATAATAAGCAAACAAAATGCGCATCATTGTTGGAATTACTTGAGTTATTTTGGAGATTTTTACATTGTGATGCCCTTCGTATGCACTGAATATTACCAAGTAGACATCTGTATTATGAAATGTCAATAACAGTTAAAGTATGAAATCATAGTCTTATTTTGACCACCATGAAATACCGCGGAATTTAAACAAAAAGAAAATGGTTCGGGAGATTAAAGCAGCCTAACAAATCTTCATTCTAAAATTCATGACCAAAACGGAAATTTTATTTTTACGATGTGTTTTCTATCAAGACAATAAGTATTTATGCGACTAACAATAAATTCTGGAAGAAGATTCTTCTGTAAATCAGTGAGAAGGGGACAGCTTGCATAATAAGGAGATGAGATGATCTGGGATATGATCAAAAGCATTTTCTGTAAGTTTTTGAAGTCACCAGGATAGACCAGGCCTGATCTATCATGTCCATAAATCTGTAGGTTATAGATAAACGTTTCTTCGAAGATCACCAACTTTTAGATTACATGTGACCAATGCAATTTCATGGAAGAACCTCGAACAGAAGATCTCCTCGAACAATTCTGAAGCCAAACTGGAACCTTCAATACAATTAAAATCTGAACAAAACTCTCTTTTTGCTTTTATAAGAACCAGTTCATCTGGTGTAAGGTCTATAGAATATTGACTGTCGTGTATTAAGCATATCATTAAAACAAACCAGTTTGGTTATTATTTGTATTAAAAATTCCTCATGTGTTGTTAATATTAAATTGCAATAAAGCATGTATTTTCTCGCGACCTAAGAATAATACCTTTAAAGCTCTTTAAAATTAATTATAAACATTCTGATGGCTGTAGTTCATGACGCATTTGTAAACGCAAGTGCTTCATTGGAAGAGATACAGTAAATGAAGCTATTTGAATCGTGTGCAAAAATGGGTTCGTGTTCCAAAAATGTACTCGCTCAGGGGGAATACATCATCTAATCGTCTTTATTTTTCTGTTTAATTTGCCATATTTGCTTTGCACTAATGGCAAGCGATTCTCGATGAAATGTGCATTCGAAATGCAATCCTTTTGGAGCAAAAAAGGATAAATTTTCGGTTTGTTGAAAAAAAAAAAATAAAGGAATCCTATCAAGTGTGTTTTTTCTCAGGGTGTTTTTTCCCCGTTCACCAATGCCTGAACCGGTTCCGGTGAAATGGATCGTTCACTCGTCCATAGCGGGTTCACATTCGACCCTGATAGGATACAGAAGGCCTGGTTCCCATCCGGCATCCCATTTCCATCACCACTCATTCCCACGGGATACAGGATCCTGCTTTTGCTCGTTGCCCGATGGGTATTGTTGCCACTTTCGGGTAGACCGAGATATGTGACACACTGCACGAAACCCATTAAGAGATAAAGTTGTAATCCGAGCGAAAATCTTGATGCAAGGGATAGGGCTAAGGGTGCCGGGCTGAGGTATGGACAACGTTTTTGGAATACCAGAAGTTTTACTAGGTTAGGCTGATGCTACCATCCCGGGCAGCTGTGTGTTCGTTCGGTAAATAGTACAGCTTTCTAGAGCAAAACCTAACAATTCCATACGGTCCCAAACTGAACCGGGAACAAGCATCCCAAGTGAAACACAAGTTATCGGTAGAATAGAAACTCCAGTAAACGGTATCGATGGTTTGTTGTAATTAATTAGAAATTCAAATTACTCTCAATCGAGAAAGTCCACAATCCTCTCCGGTGGGTTTGTGTTAGCACGGTCAAGACTAGTTATTGATATTGCTCCTACTTGGCTGCAACTAGTTACGGCACAGTTCCAATATCTACAAAACCGTGTGAAAGGTATCCTTAAGAGACTTAAGCAAATGATTGAGAGAGAAAAAGAGTGAGAGAAAGAGAGAGGAGTAAAACTACGGCTTATTGAATAGAGGGGCCCAAAAGTGCCACAAAACTGTATGGCACTGGCGTGCTACGGCGTTGTCGCTAGGATCTTCTAAGCACGTTGTTGTTGGGTGTTTGGATTAGGGTCACTAATACCATTAATCCGTTGAAAGAGCTTCCAAATTCTTTCCATTTGTCACCGCATGTGGGCGCCATATCTATTGGAATGAGATTGCTGTCGTAATTCGATTTACAATATTTGTTTTTAGCGTTGCGTCCATTGCTAATCCGCCCAAATCTCCATCCTGAAAGATTGATTACGCCATGAATGTTTTAGTTCGCATTGCAATGCGAAATGTGTGTGATTGTTGACGTTGGGATTTGTTCGAATAATCAATTTTGATGTATCATTTCAGTAATTGAATATTTGCGAATTTGTTAAAAAAATTACAAACTTTCTGAACTGCTTTCCACACTTATTAAAAATAATTTATACACGTTTCAAAAAACAAAAAAAAAGAAATGATAATGAAAATAGTTATTACAATTAAAGAAATAAATAAATAAATAAATAAATACATGATAAATCAAATCTGCGCTGGCGATGCAATTCTCTATACGCCTTCTTCAGAACCGTGTTATACTTATTAGTTTATGGCGTATATTGTACTTCTTGGCACTCTCTTTTAAAAAGACCTGTTTAGTTACTCTACAAGCTTCGTTCGCTACAATGATATCATGCAGCACATAATCACCAGAAAAAAAAAGAAATGTGAAGTGTTGAGTACCCGATATACCAGTGCGGAAAAGATGTTCAACGTGGCACGAGTGTAAATGTGCCGGGTAGCGAACGATACGCCTGGTCGTGATGTGTAACCCATCATCATTAACACGATAATCTGCACTGTACACTTTAGCTAGTAGTACGTATGAAACATCTACTTTTACATCCAATTTCTTCTTCGTTTCAGCTTCTGTCGGTGCGCAGGTAATGGGCGGTATCTTATGTACTGTTATCATATCAATCAACACATTGTGGAGCAGCCTGCCATACACTAGCGCAACACGATTGCGAGAGTTCTGTTTTTTTTTTCTTTTGAAATTTGCATCCAAAGCTCAGCAACAGAAAAGGAAACTGGTGAAAAAAGGAAGGGAAAATAATAATGCCAGAAACGCTGCCCCGTTAAAATCACTCCTAAGGGGCCAGCACCATTACGTACACGGACGAGTGTGCTTCATATGTACTGTTTTGTACCATTTTTTCCTTTTGCCACTCACACTCGCAGCCGTGGTTAACATTTTACCGACTTATGGTTGAATTTTATGCTGCATACACTAACGCAATGCGCGCGTTCCGTTTATACCCGTCAAAGGACTCACGAGCACTTGAGCGCCGCTATATTTTGCCCTCGCGGTGAAACCCATCGTTTGTTGATGTTCATGATGCTGCTGATGCTGATGATACTTATGATAAAAATCCTTTCTGCCACTCGGTTTGAGGCAGAAAATGAAAATGATGGTGGTCGGATTTCGCTACCTCTCCCTTGCAAACCAGCTCATCAAACGATGCCAATAAAGTGTGGTAGTTTGCTTGTATGTGGGATGATTTTTTTTTCCACCCACGGATCCACCCACCGTAGAAGGAGCGTTTTGAATGCGATCCCATTTATACTGTCATAATGCTGCGATTGCATCGAGTAAGTTGCTCATCGTCAGCTCTAACACCCACACCGGGTGTATGGGTATGCATGCCGAGATTGACTAGTGGCGTCCTTCCATGGTACACCCGACCAAGTGAAACATTTCGTAGCTCATTTCCTTTAGCAAAACATGGACGGTGGCACGTATAAACAGAACCTCACATTCTGAATGAGAGCTTGCAGAGCGTTGGTGCTTTGCATTAATACACCTTCTGCACTTTACTTCTGCCTTACAAACCGTCCAGATCCGTCCTTCGCAATAGGAAATGGTTTTACGTGGTTTGTGTGTTTCTTTTTTTTCTCTATTTTTATTTCAGTTCATATTCTCACGAACCGTCTCCGTTCGGTGTAGAAGGTCCTGGTTTTACTTTTCATCAGCTTACCCTCATCCAGCCACGATTTTCGTGCGCTCGAAATGAAAACTTTCATTTTGACACATGACAAACATAAATGCCACATAAAGAAGAAATAAAATCCCCACACTGGCTGGATGCAGGCACAACGCCACCCCAGCATCACACTACATGAAGAGTGTATATGCCCGGTAATGCATTCATTTCATACCTTTTCTTTTTATGCCGGGACGAACTAGCGGACAAGGTGAACGTGGTTACACGATTGTTCCGATGAGTGTTATGAAGCGATTGTAATTTGCACAGTAGTTGTGTACGGTGGTAATATGAAACACCTGTCTGTATTTGCTTTGCCTCGTAAAGGTTGCCCTGTAAGAGTGTGTGCGTGTGTGTATGAGTAAAGCGTTAAGAAACTCTAAACGACATTGCTAGACATTTGGGCAAAACATGAGAGAAAGCTCTTATTGCGTGGATGAGCAATTTATTGCATACTATGTAGGCGTATAAATAGTACTAGGGGCAAATCGTGATCTGTATCGCTATATCCATCGCTGTGCAGAGTTATGATAGAGGCCTTTAATATCGATTTTAGGTAATCAATTAATGCATATTAATGTGGAATGAAAAATAAATCTTTGTAGTAGATATCCGAAAAATTATCCTATGTGATATGTGATATGTTTAAAGTGATGAAATGAAATTACTAATTCACTCAAATTTGTACGCCTGCAAGGTATGCAATCACTTGAAATATGTGGTAAGCGCTTTCTAATGTGTTACCAACATTTGTAAGGTAATTTAATATTGCATATTTCTCACTCACAAGCAACATTTAATCCGGTAACGATCAATTTAGTTCGTAGGTGAAGTTTCATATAAGGTCGCTAAGTGCGTGAATGTGTGTGTGTGATGACCGATAAGCCGGTGAAAACCACACTCGCCCCAGAAACACACTACTGACGGATCAAAGAGTTTTCCCTAAGCGGCTCTAGACGATAGCAGCTTTTAAGGTGTTACTATCCTTACGTACGTGTGCGCTGATCTTGGTTTTATAGAAAAAAAGTCTGCGGGTGCTTTAAAACATCAAAGCAAATAATTTTTTACACATGCTCTTTGGGATTAATAAAAGTTTTGTACCATATATGTACGACAAAGAGGACAAAAAACCAACTACATTGTATATTAAAAGATGCGACACGTCCCGAGCTTGTCGACGAAACATATAAAAGACTGGGCGCCTCCATTTCAGTCGGGCTCGGACTACCACCATGGTTTGGCTGGTTTGGAATTCCTTTTGTGGGATGATTAATCACTTTCTTGTTTTACGACCCACCCATCCACCCTCATCCCAACAGACCTGCTAGTTGGTGTTTTGGTTTGTGCTTCACTCTGCCACGAACGTCACGTTCAGTCTAGCCTTCACCCGGGCCGGTATCGCAAATAATTTGTAACCGGACACAACGTAATTAATTTTCACAAATTAGAAGGATGCGTGCGTGTCAGGCTGTATTGCTGCTTCTGCTTCCAGCAAGGTTGATTGATTCGTTTTATATCAGGGACGGTACATTGTGGTAACAGCACTGTACAGAAATTGCTCTAGATTGCTTCAAATTTATTCGAAAATTTATAATAGTTTGGTAATAGTTCTCGATAATAAATTATTATCAATAAAGAAATGTATTTTCAGCAATTCCAAAACTATGACTGACAGCTCAAGCATTCAGTTTGGCTGACCGTTAGTACCATTAATGCATGTCAGGTATATTTCATCATTATTCCACGAGTTGTCAGCATATTGCTAGCGTGCGCACGGTAAGAATATGTTTTACCTTTGCCGGATCCTCGTTCCACGTTGCGAAAGCACATTCCTATCCAACTGGATGCTTAATGGCCACTGGTCGTAAAACTGCTTATCGACCATTTTTCCCACTCAAAGCGAACGGAAGCGCTTTGCCTGGGTTACGGGCAAATTAAGGCTAATGCTTGTAAATGACAGCTATATTTGCCAATTACTCGTTCCCGTTGCCCGGGCCAGGTAAGGCAGGCTGTGCCGAAACCCCATGCACATTTGTCGCTCAATAAAAACGTCAGCTCAGCAGCAGCAAAAGCAGTATCAATGTTAGCGTGTTGTTCGGTATGTTCCGGCAGGATATTTGAGATGCAATGGAAAGAACTGGGAGATTTCTTCCCAGCACTTCCCATAAAGTTGGTTCTGTGCTGTGGGGCTGAAGCTTCCACTGTGAGCTAATGTAGGGAGTAGCAGGAGTATGTTACCATTGCTGAGGGGTGTGCTGAGCGTAATGACAATTTTCTTCACTCCTGCTGGGTATGACCGGTATCGGTTGGTAAGGATGCGAAAAAATTCTGTATAAATACGTCTCATATCCAGCGAATTGAACGAATATAGTTCGCCTGCTCATGTTGTGGCGGTTGTGCAACGGATCAACATTGGTTTCCCACTCCGAAGCGCACTTTGAATTCGAGAAAATGGCAAGGCGACTTTTGCCAAAGTCGCTTGCATTGTAGCGAAACATTGGAAATGGACCAATGCCACCGCCACAATGATGCTATTATTTATGAGCACGATTAAGGAAACATTCCATTCCACTCGCATTCACGTTATTTTCATCGCCACAAACACCGACCATTTTCGATTTAAGGGCAAGAAAAGAAAAAAAATCACGGCTTACATTTCCTAAGACGACTGTGGATGGTGGCTTTGGAATATCTTCAACTTTGGTGGATTGCCCGTAACCTAAACGTAAAAAAAAAATGTAGGAAAAAAACTATGACTCTTCCATTCCCGGATACGCTCTGGTCAGCACACTAGAACGGATTCGTTTGCCCCAAAGGAAAGTACGCACCATCAACATTGTACATCAGCCGTGCAATGTTTGACGAGCTTCGGGGAACATTTTTTCTACTATAAAGCATACCACAAATACACAATCGAAAGATACAAAAATAAAGGACGAGAACTAACAAAATGTCACGGAAATGAACGAAACAGCCAATCGACGTTGGACGCACCGTCAGCAAAAGCTTTCGGAGCCACATTACCACAAAAAAGACCCCGTTCTGCTGGAGAACCCGATCAGTATCCGGAGGTACACGTTTCCCGACATAAAAAAACGTACAGAACCCGAAGGAAATTGTGGAAAGTAAAATATTGCTTGAAATTTGTTTAGATTTCTTCGGCAGCTATCTGTAATTCGGCACATCCATCAACGTGAACGCAAACGCGTCAAAGCGAACGGTCCGAATGGTTGAATTCGGCAACTCGGCAAGCACCCGAGCGTCCTATCGCGCTAAGGCAAACACAATGGCATAAGATGGGAGGTGAAAAATGAGCATGTTCTTGACTGAATTCGAATAGAAATTCCATTTCCGTGGTGAAACTGGCCGTAAAGCATCGAAAACGAGCTACACAGACACAAGAATTTGGCAGCTTTTGAGATGGGGTTTCACTGAGCATCGGGAAAAGCCTTTCACGATTGATTAGAATGGCCGTCTCGATCAATAATGCAAAATTTGCAGCATTTAGACAATTTTTTGAGATACTGAAGAATGACAGCTAACCCGGTTCAGGTGTATTTTTCCATCTCCACTTCGACAAGCGGTGCAAATGTTTCACGTTTGAAGTGCCTTTGTTGAAGGCAGATAAACGAACCAAACAGGGCGCCAGTCCACCGCCGTTGTTCAACCTTTCGTTCGGAGCAAACATGACGTTAATGGGCCGCAAAATGAATACAGTGCGTGATGGATCCCAAGCCCTTACGGTTAGTCCGTAGCTACGGCGGATGATCCGTTTTTGAGCTTTTGCTGTGAGAACGTGAAATCTTAAAAGAGATATTTCAGGAAATTGCAACGTTTTGTTCTGTTTCTAGTCGAGCGGACATCTTGCTGCAATATGGTAGATACTCTCCCGGGACTCGGTGCTATAAAGTCGGTCGGATGTTTTTAAGTCCTTTGGTCTTCCTATCCCTCTGAGAGGAAAAGGAATGGATGGATAACGCCTTGCTGGAACCATCGAGCCATGATCTATAGCGCAGACGATGATCGTTCGAGAGGTTTTGTGGTTTTTAATTGGATTACCCCTTTGAGGATTGGGATTCGGGCAAACATTCTACCGGCAAGCGTTCGCACACAGCATCAGGGTCAAGCGGGATCTCGGACTTCCTCGGGAAGTGAAGTTGTTGCTTTGGTGTTGTTTGTTTCATCTGATGCAGGTTGAAAGTTGGAAATTTTGTGGCTAACGAGACCGTAACTAACATGGGACGAGGAAGCGTTCGTGTATATTTTGTTTCTTGGAATTATCGTGTGGTTTTTATGAATTTTATGAGCTCTGTGTAGGAAATATGATATAGAGTGTTTTTAAATGGATTTCGAATTTATCATAAGTAATTAATTTTAAAAGCTTTAAAAGCTTCTTGGAAAGCTCTACGAACAGGTTGAGTTTATAAAGTTCGACTTCAAGTGCAGGAAAGATGGCTATCTTGGCCGTTTACCGATGAGAATATATTCTATAGTTGTACTGAATTTTATATCATCACATGCAAATGCGCTTCACTTTCGCGCTGGATGTTTCCAGATGCCAGAAAAGGGATTGTTTGTGTATTCTCTGCTCTGTACCTATTGCGGTACTTGCTAGAGTTTAGCGCACCCAAGCAGTATATGCAGCAGTTTTATCTGGTGCACAAAGTCCAACAATTCCGATAAACTTCCCAACCCGTAATAGCTTCTATTGCTTGGGGGATTTAAGGAGTCGACTCGTGCGGAATGAATTCAACGTTTCCCAGCCCAGGTCTTGAACCTTGATCGTTCCGTACCAGTAGTTGGGGAAGGTGCTTTAAGTGGACCATCGTTATCGCACAAGTGGAGAAAAAAAAAAACAAACACATACTTGAAAACACCGGCACAACATGATGGTTTAGGGCCTAATTGAATCTGGCTTTAATAGAAAAATAGAACATTCAGGGATGGCACTTATTGTCCCCGGTGTGCCTGGTGAGCTTATTGAATTTTTATTATTTATATCGTAAAAATGCAAAGTATATACGGTTGCTGCTGGTGTAAACTCTAAGCAAGCTTTCATCGTTGAGAAACGCGGTGGCAAAACAAATGCAGCCGTTAAGAAAAAATGGAGTTCGGTGCGTGTGTGTGTATAGCTCGAGCAGTAGTCCCCAATTTCCTTTTTCGGATCGGAAAACCAGCATTTTGTGGTTTGTTTGAACGTTTTCTTTTTTTTTTGGCTTATGATCTCTATCGCCCGCAGCCATCGAATCCATGGTATATTGTCATTGGAAACTGTTATTGCAAGGGTCGACAGGCAGAGCAAACAACGTAAAACCGCCCTCCCTTATATAGCGGATGCAACCCCCAACATATCGGGACCGAACTGTCGTTTCGGTAAGATGGTGGAATTTTAATAGGATTTAATAAGAGATTCGCGATCCCAGCACCGGGCTGTAACGGTGTGTCGGGGCCATGTGTGGTGGCTTGTTTTGTTATTTGTATGGAGAATTGTTTTCCTTCTGGTAATGCCTATTTTTCGGCTGCGCCATTTGACTGCAGCAGCCAGAGTCAGAGCTGTTGTTGACTTTTGTGCCTATTTTGGTTTGTTTTGTTTTGGGTTCGTTCTTTTATATTCAGAACGCTCATCATTCGCCATACGAAGAGCTTTATCGGGGCTACGCTAAAGCTATTCGGGTGATTCCGTTCCTGGACGGAAGCTGTCTTTGTTGCATGTGAGTTTCACGGAGCTCAAAGTTTTATGTCCTTCCTGGAGCGGTTTGGAGCGCTTGCGCTTCTTTTTATTTTAGGGATAATGTTTTTTTGTTCTTCCTCTTTTAGAGTGTATCGGAATCAGTTGCCAGCTTGTAACGACATTGCTTGTTTTAGCCGTAAGCACTTCGACAAGCTCCCGTTCAAAGGGAATGTTAATGGCATTGTTTGAACAGATCGTAAAAACTTCGTGCAAGTTTGATGAAACGTAAGCCAGAAAAAGGGAAGAAAATTGAATCATTGTTCAAGAGAATGGCTTAAAGTGTATCAATACACTGAAGCAGCTTATTGGGTAGAATTTTGAGAAGGTGAACATTTAAATGCTTACGATTGGCTGTCGCAAGTGAATTTAAATTTAAAGTTTATCCAGCATTCTTCCTTAACCTTTCCACCGATAAGTAACATGAAACGGTGCTAACAAATTCCACCATAGTCCAGCAATCCTTTCATTGCCTTAGGGTTTGTTTTCTTTCGTCACCTTCCTTTCGGTAGGTGGATGAGCAGGGGAGACAGATATCCTTTATCTCCGTACCAAATGCCGAAAGTTGGCTGGTCAAAATCCAATTTTCTCCGAAATCTTTTACACATATGCCGTAGATACGTCTCCAACGGTTTCCATTTCCCCGGCCAAGAACAGTCGTGTGAACATGAAAAATGGCCCATCCAAGGAACGCTATTTGTCATGTGATATTTTCAATTTTCATTGTCAAATGTGCAAGATTTATCGTCACCGGGAAAGCTGGGATGTTTTGGAACTCGTATGTATTATCTGGGTGGTAGCAAAAAAGAATCTGGTCACCATTAAAAAAATATATTGAATGCTGGCAGTTATTGGAAAAATAGCCCAACTTGATCGAGTACGAAAAGCTTTCCATTTAGCTTTGGCTGTGAAGTGAAAAGCGACTCCTCTGCCACCCATTCCAAGTGATCGACGATGCAATTTTGGCAACGACCAATCAAAACCATTAAAAGATAAAATTAATCGTTTTTACCGAAGGATATGTGAATACAGCACTCGGTCACTCACGGCTTCATTTTCCCATACACCAATGGAAGTATCCAACAATTGGTAGGAAAAGTTTTTCTTAAAAAGGAGAAAAAGGTTTTTGATTCCACTAAAAAACAGACAACGTCAGGCTGGATTAACACCGCAAAAGTGTGAACTTTGTTGCCAAGAAGATACCTTTTTCTTTCTGTTTTTGCCAAAACCCATTACCTTTGAGCTGTTGTTTTGGGGAAGGAATGGATTTTAAACTTTGCGCGAGAAGCGCAAAAGCTAAGGACGAAATAAACACTCCTTCCAAAGGTTTTTTTTGTTTTGTTTTGTGGAGGGTTGAATTTTAATTTACAGAAAGAAAAGAACCCCCTCTAATGCCAAACAGGATAAAAGCTTTCGGTCCCACTGGAAGTGTACCGGTTCCGGTTGCATTTACACTCGCTAAGATGTGCAAAATAAAAAGAAAATGGCAAAGGTGTCGTCGGTCCATCCCCGTGTATGTTTTTGTTTTCATCTCGACCTTTGGGGCGTTCCTTTTCGGGGGTTTTGGGCTGTTTGCGGTCAACAAAATTCCGTCCGCGTGCCGGTTCCGGAGCGAATCGTTAAAATGCCATCAGGCACTTCTGTTTCACGCACGGCACCTAAAGGAGACGGGGAAGGAAAATCACTTTTCCCCTTTGGGCAACGGACACAGTGTAGTACCTGTATTCTTGCACGAAACAATGCACTAGTTTTTTTTCCTTTTTTCGGTTTGTACATTTTCACCGGAATTATGTTGTGGTTAGAGGGAAAGTTTGCTGGTTTTGCTGCGAAAAAGAAACACAGATTACGGCGCTTCCGTTGCGGTGACGGTAACGCTTTGAGCAGAACAATATTTTCACCACGATCCGAGACATGTTTTCTCGCCAACAAAGAAAAATTGCGAGCCATCCTTGAGTGAGAACCCTCACGCAAAAACACGTACACGTATTGTGCCGCTCAAAATCTGTACCAAGCGCGAAACGATACAACGATCGATCCTGCTGGCAGATGATAGCGAACGGAAATGGGAAAAGCTGGCATGCTTCGTGCTGCATGCATAAAATCCGGATCATTTCGAGTGCCAAATCAAATCGGCACTTGTTCACAGTACCGGTGCGTCATACATATTCACAACGGTCGGGCAAAGCATGACGGCATCTCAAGATGGTGGTTGAGGAAAAGTTGATCGTTGTAACGACGTTTGACAGAATTTTAAGTTTTATTCCCTCTACCAACACGCTGCTCCTGTCGGGCTGCTGGAAAGTATAATTAGATTTCGGTCCCCACCCCCAAGAAACGGTCGGTTGTTAACGGGAATGGGTACCATTCCTCGATCATGTTTCGATAATACCGAAACATTTCGCTTCCTCATTTCGGAACACCCTGGCACGAAATGTGCCAACGAAGCTGAAATCTTCGAATCACATCACACGACAAGAGTACGGAAAGCTTTAGCACCATATCCACTTACCTATCCTTTTCCGATGTTTTGTAGTTGTTCCGATCTGGTTGTGTGGGCCGAGCCGTACCGGACGGGCGGGGAAAGAAGTGATGGAAAAGAAAGCAGAAACACAAGAGCGCATAAGATGGGATGTGAATAAATGCATGGAAATTAAGAAACATTAACACACGCCTTGTGGATGCCCGATGCTCGGATTGTGTTGATCGATACACATTTCCAGCTTTCTCTTTCTCTCTCTCTCTCTCTCTCACACACACACTCGTCTGTAATGGTGTATACTTACTCCGGAAGCAGCATTTTCGCGCCCGTACTGCGTAGATGCAGAGACAGATGAGTATGAGAAACGCTGCCAGGCATCCGCCCGCAATGCCAAGCAGATAGCTCAGCTCTAGCGGTTCCACTACTTTGTGCCAGCATCATTAGGTTCGGTGCGGTTGCATGGTACAGAATAAAAACCCCGATGTTGCGTCCATGTTGTCGCGCGTCATATTCCCGGTAGAGTTAGTATGTAATTGGAAAATTAATTAAAGCTCAGTTGTTTGAATGACGTGTGGTGCTGTGTGGCTGTGTGTCAGTGTAGCTATATCGCAGAGCGTGAATACGTAAAAGCAGGTAGAAACGGGAGGGTTTTGTATCCCTGTCGGGAGTTAAACAATGTTGGTAACAGGGAGCTTTGGAAAAGTTTATGCAACATTCACTTCGTTGTCTTTCTGTTTGTTCTGCCTCTACCGTCCTGTACGGGAAACATTTTGCTGTTCGCGTACGCGTAATGGCTTAATTATGATCATTTGTAATGATCGTAATAAGCGGCAAAAGTTTCTACGCGTTTGCGGTGTTCGCTTTCAAAGCGGGCTTAAAAGGTAGCTAGCAAGGGGTGGCAACTTTTCTCAAAGAAACTGGAGTGCTGAAGAGCATGGTTTTTAGGGGCCACCAGCTTATCTGATGATGTTTGTCGAGCGTAGTCGTTCGTGACATAGAGGGTGAGGGGAAAACTTTTCACATTCACTGTACGTGAAATCACGTCAAAAAAAGTTAAATTGTGCTCTTTGTCAAAATATTAAAAAAAACGAGGAGAAAGAAATACTTTTTGCTTTGAAATCCCCTGAAGGTGTGTAGGAGTTGATATGAATAATTTTAAGATACGATTCGTTCGTTTTCAAAGGAAAAACTTCACTAAGAGATAAGAATTCATTTGTGAAAAAAATGCAAATAAGGGAAAGGTCCAAAAGGAATGATTAACAGAATAATCGTATCAAACGATTAAAGTACGTTTTGGGTGAAAGTATTAACTCTCTAAAGAAAGTGATTCAAGCTCATTTTATATTGAAAATGCTATGAATAAACTTAAGAAAAGGTAATTTATAAGCTATTCTTCAAGATCTGGACACTTACCTGAGAACATTCCTTCAACACGTAAGCTGATGGCATGTCGATCAGTCCCTCGCTCATTTTCAACCACCAGATAATATGGTCGCTGATCTTGCAAATCAGCATCGTCGATGTGTAACGTAGCTAAATAGCAATCCTCCCGGCTGTCCTGAGTGACATCGTCCACCCGGTATCGTCCTGTGGGGACAAGAAAAATAAGAATTAAGTCGATTGTTCTAATCATTTTTGTCTCTACATTATAATATAGCCAGAACTGTCATCTATCGTTTTATAAGTTTTTGACGATTTCTATCAATAAGTATGTTCTTGACATTCAATTTTGTCTGCTACAATGGAGAATAAAATGAATAAAAATCGTTTGATATTTTAAATTTTGTGTGGAATGTTGTGTACAGAATTATTGGAAATGTTACAAAAAGCTTGTGACGACCCAACCGTCCATTACCGCTTTCAATAGATTAAAACGTATAATCTTCTTCTTTTCTGGCTCTACAACCTCGAGAGGTCTTGGCATGCCATTTCTGGCTTCCGTGACTTGTGTGTACCCGCAACAGGATAGTCAGTCCTGCGTATGGGGGAACTGCCCGAATGGGATTCGAACCTCGGTCCTGTCCGTTCGAAGACCGGTGCCTCAGTCTCCTCGGCCACCGAACCGCTTCAAAAACGTATAATAGTTGGCCTGTAATTTTTCGCCAAAGATTGCATAAATATAGATTTTTCAATAATTTTAGTAGTTCTAATAAGTATTACTCCAGTAGAGACATCATTTAGTTATATTACTTTTTTTGCCTACAATTTTGCCATCCACTTGTCTGACTGAGGCGCACTTACCGATGCCTGATCCTGCTTCCAGCCGTAGTGAACCCCACTCCCAGGCAACATGGCGTGGCCGTGGATCGGCACACACGATCAACGATAGCGTCGCGGAGTCCCCTTTTCTCACTGACACCGAGTGACCTGAGACTCCACCGGATGCGGAAGTGGTACGCAGAACCTGCGGTGCACCGACAACTTGCAGCGCAATCGGATCAGATGTAGCCGTCCGCTCCTGGCCGTTGATGAAGTTTGTCGCTCGACACTCGTACTCGCCCTGGTAGTCGTAGGTCACGTTGTCTATCACCAGCCGGGATTCACGTCCACGATCGAGGAAAGGTTTTCCCTGAGTGGAAATTCTGTACAAAAAAGAAGAAATAAAAAAAACAAATGTGGTAAAGAAAACGGATTAAACCGGCACGAACGGTACGTGTAAATCTAGCACTATTCAACAAGCGGGAATGGACGAACATGAACATGAAACAAAACAAGATTTATGAAAAGATGCTGAATGAATTATGGAGCCAGAAAAAACAACATCCAGCTACGATGTAGAATGAAAAAGGGACTCAGAACTCAGAAAACTAGCACAACACTGAAGAGAGGATGTACACTAGAGGGATGGTTGGTGGGAATCCTTTTCATTTCGTTTCCGTGCTTCATTTCCCGGCGTGCACCGGCACGAACGGAAAAGCGTTAATGAATTTTAATTAAAAGAATAGCATCCTCGAACACTGCTGGAGTCTCGTCAGCAGCCAGCCAACCAGCTCGGGCTGCATGTGGTCATAAATAAATAATTACATGCTGGCTGAATGGCCAGGCTTTTCACGCGCTCGAGTAAGAAGAATTTAAGAACCCCCACACGCTCAAGGGTTTGCTGCATTGGGTTTGTAAGTTTGTGAGCTTAGGTTTGCTATAAAGCCATAGTTTGTAGCGCTGTATGAAAAAGAGTTTGTTTTTATGCGTTTTATTAAGAGCACCCAATTCATTTAATCCCCACATCAAATATGTTCTTAAGCTAGACATATTAGCAGCATTTTTCATACCATATTAGTTGGGAATGTGGAATTTACGTCTATTTCTTTAAGTTATTAGATTACATGTGTATTCACGTATATTGCTGAGCTTAGTGCATTAAGTGAAAATCCTAATGATTGAAAATGAATTGAATAAAAATGAGCTGTGAGTGTCTTAAATTTGTTTTATAAAACTTAAAATTAAGTAATAAGTAAATCTCTTGTGTTTCTCGTTTGTAGTGCATGATCAAATTCATAAAGGATAATAATAACACTAAACAATGTACCTTTGAACCCATTTGTAGGTGGGAGTAGGATTGCCTTCGGCCACACACTCAAATGCAGCCGGGCTGAAGAGCGGCGCCGTAGTCAGTCGATCCGGGCCCGCGGACAATATTTTTGGTGCATCTGTAATATTAAAAGGGATATAAATTTTATTGTTTGATTGTGTGAACATTCGACGAGGTTTTACTCACATTTCACGTCCAGCTGTACGGACATCGTGTCCGAGGTGCCGACAGAGTTCTGTGCCTGGCACGTATACAAACCGGCATCACGTCGCCCGACCGGGCGCAGCTGGAGCGATTCCTGCAGGCTTGCAATCTCGGACCGTCCCGCTCTGCGCCAAACGATACTGGCTGGTGGGTTCGCGTCGGCAACGCATCGCAGGATAAGCGAATCTTTGCCCTCCTCCAGGTCGATCTGGGGTGCTCCGAGCAGTCGCACCGTGGGTGCATCTAGACCGATGAAAAGATGAAAGCACATATTGTTATATTGAATGAATGTGAATTAAGTGTTCCCCAAATTGATGTCCAAAGAAGAGAATCCGTACAAAACAAACAAGACACGACATTAAAATTTATTAATTTTGAGTTCGTTTCTCACCACCTTACCAGGAATTGACTGTTTCGAAAAGGTTCACCGATTGCACATGCCTGGTTTTGCATTGCGACTGACCTATACGCGTTTATTAATGTTAATCAGTCATCGTTTCGCTTGGAGGGTGTTTTACATTATTCCGATGTTAAATATATTATGAATGCGCTGAACGGCGAAGTACCAAAACCGGGAGCGACAAATAAATGGTTCAGTGAAACAATTGATGTGCCTGACCTTTTCATGTTTATATTCGGAGTAAGTTGGGTCAATTTTTTTAGGTCACCTGATACAAATAGAGAAAGGGAGAAAAACGCATTTCCACATCACCTGATCGTCATGTGAAAACTGTATTGCTTTTCTTTTCGTTCAATGAACTAACCAGTTAAACATCAATAAATATCACAAAAAAAGAATACGAGCCTGCCTCTCGAGGTGAGCGCAAAAGGAAAAAAAATCTGACGGACGAATTAAAATACCATTCGTCGAAGGGAAAGCAAAAACAAAAAATAGGGCCGCTACAGGGAACTGACGCTGTTATGAATATTTATTGTCGCTGATAAAACAATATTAATTGAGGTCGACCGAAGCGATCGCTTATGGCGATTGGAAAAACAGGGATGAAATTTCGCACAAAATATAAATAGCACCGAAATGGGACAGCATGTACTCGGATTGCACTCTGATTGCAATGGTTCAGATGGGAGTAAGTTCAATGGTATAGTAAGTTTCGAAATAAACAGAAAAAGTCAGTAGTATAGGGTGATACGCAATTGACAGTGCCAATTTCCGTATGTCAAAAGAAGTTTTTGAACATTGTCTTTAGGGAAGATTGAAAGTGTCTGATTGAACATGGCAAATGCATGGCTTAAAAGTTAGGTGAAATATTTTTTTTTTGTTTCTACCAAATATTACAGTAAATGCTACTTACACTTTACATCCAACCGAGCCTCGACAGCTACGGATCGTGCTGCGTAGGACTCGTGCAGTGCTAGACACTTAAGAACGGTACCGTGTCGTTCCTTGTTGGCCGGTATCTGCACTACCGAGGCAGCCGACCAAGTACGCGGGTTGTCCGGTTCGGTCGAGTTGGTTTGTGGATGAATAGGAGAGATCTCTTGGTCACCTGAAAGAAGAAATAATTAAATTTGATGCTAATTCTAAATATAAAGTAAACAAAGTAGTAACTAGAACAAACAAGTGAACATGGTTGATGGACGATGCTGGTGTGTATATAGAACCTGAACCTCAAGGATCACGCATCATCTGTCCAAGACTTAATGGGCTGGGTCGTATGGTGTCATTCGCATGATATGACTAGCTCACTGGAGTCTCGTGAGTCTAAAACGTTGTGATATCGTCGTACAACTTATAGAGCCCATCATTACTGAAGGTGCATCATTAAACTTCTCAAACTTTGTGCCCAACATAACATATAACATATATCTGCATCGCGGTCCATCATTGAAAATTAACTCCGTGAAATTAGCCACTCTTCACGGTTGATATTATAATTACTTTATCTTTTAATCCGTTCCATTCCTCCCCATACAATATCTCATTTTATTACAGTTCACAGTGTGCTGAACTCGGTTTTGTGCCTAGAGATGGGAGTAGGATGGCACCACTCCTGTAAGGATCATTTCATTACACGTCCAAAAGCGGCCGGAAAACACATTTTACACTACTTTCAACATCATGCCGACATGAACGAACGAAACATTCAATTGCTTTGAAGTAAGGTCGAGATTTACTACGTTTTTTTTAGGTGTATGAAAATAAAAGCCTCGGGAAGAATCCGGTTGGATAAAGCGGGAATAGCAAAGCTAATTGCATACAGAGCAATGCACTTTTACCGGGTCCAGTTTTTGCCTTGGTACCGTGCATCGTGGTATTACTTTGCAGTTCCTCGGGACGGCACCGACGTCAGCTGTAAATACGCTCAAGAGAGCACAGATTTTCATTTTAAAATTCCATTAAATAGCTTTTCATATTCACTGAACACCTAACATAGCGTTTGCATCCAACGTGCGCTTCGTGCGCGCTGGGGTGTCAAGCGGTGAATGCATCCTTTTATTGAAGTTGATTGGGAATGTTCGTGGAAAGCGTTTGTTGGTGCTGAGCCCGTCAATTTTCAATTAAGACGAGTCACTGACACGTGGATTAAAAGAAAGTAAAGCACCGATTTTTCATAACTATTGTTGTGAAATATTTAATTCTAGGAGTTAGTAATACTGATTTCATAATATTTTACAGACAAACAAATATTTTCTGACTATTCTGCACTTAATAGTTCTCATAATACTATAATAATAATAATAAAACACTCATTAAACGCTGCCATTATAAAGTGAGCTTTTTCAGTGTTTATAGGTTAAAAGATTTTTCTGTTGAGGTGTAATATTACTTCACTTGAATACATTATATCTCCATTTATTAATGTAAAGCAGTAAATCCCAAAAATTAACACCCGCACGTTGCGAAAAAAAGTCAATTAGTCATTTACGCCAAATTTTTTTTCTACCATTCCAATTGCACGCATTGCCAGTATTGCTGACAGTGCCGAACCGCGCAGTGAATGATTTTTCACACATTTCCGTACCGCGAAAGTAGCAAAACAGCAAACGGGGTCGGAAATTGCTGCATAAACGTTCCACGGATCCACGTTCCCTTTCAACCTGACTGATCCCGATCCCCGTTTGATAAAGTGGAGTTATTTTAATGTTTTATTTTTCACCGCTCCCTCGCACGGGGTGTAGGTACAGGTTTTATGGCTTCGCGTCCAGAAAGCCCGGCACCAAAAAAACACGAAAAACACATTCAAAAAGTCCACTTATTCCAGTCCGCTTTTGGGCGACCGTTGTCGATGAGACGCGGCTTGCCAAAAGCCAAATTTGCATATCACTTCAACGGGGACACGAATCAAGAACCGTCCCAAATAATATGGTTTCAACGATTCCATCCATGGCCGGGCACTTTGCACGGTACAGGACAAAGAGGTGAACGGAAGCCGGCGGATTGAACCGGAAGACGGATTTAAATTTTAAGCTTATTTACGGATCCACCGCGTTTCGAAGCAGTTTTCGTAGGCATTTCAGACAGGCTTTTGGAGTTTGGTTATTATTGCTCCCACTTTTGGGGGAGTTTTAATTTTGTTTATGATGTGTTTTCTGCCTTCGTTTTACTTCAATGTACTATATGAGCAATATGGTTAACGAGCTTTTTGGTTGTGAATTTACAGGGGAAAAACTGGTTTTTTTTTCAATTAAATTGCTTAAAAGGTACTTCGTAAGTAGCAGGCAGGTTATATACCTTCCAACATTCAACATATCTACTGTCGGTTTTTTTTTTTTAAATCGTTCAAAACAGATTCTGCTGTCTGCTTTAATAGCTTGAACGTTCTGTCAGATAACACTGCCACAGGAACAGGAAACTAACCACCCAGCAGTAACTTCTCCATTCGATAAGCATTAGAATAAAATAAAAGCCATAAAAATTCTCTGGATCTGTTCCAAATCAAATATTCCACTGGTTTTATTCCTCCTCCCTCAACAAAAAAAAGCCATAAAACGGACATAGCATCTGGTACGTGTACATCGTGTTGAGCAGATAAAAATGATATCGGTGCTATGATTGGCACTTACCTAGGAACCACTTCAGCTGGGCGGGCGGATTTCCGTAGTGGGAGACACACTTTACAGTGGCCACCGCACCGGAATCGACCGTGACGTTGTGACCGGGAGGAACGTGAACTCCTTCGTGCTCTAATCTAGGTCGCTGTGGTGGCACTGTGGAATGAATGTAGGGAGTTAGTTTCACAAAGAGATATACAGATGTTCTTTGCAAGCTTTTAAGTGGATATGCTGATGTTAACCGATGATAATTTTGACACTTCCGTTTCGTTTGCTCTTGAAATCGTTTTGTGTGTTTTTTTAGATAGTTGTACTTTTTTTCATTTTTTCAGGTTCAACAGAAGCGATTTGTATTCCTGGTACTCCCGTAAATACTTGCATTAAATTTGATGAACGAATCAGACGTATTAGTTTTACGATATTTCCCCAGGAACTTACCTCTTACGACTAATCGCACCGGCTGGCTGGTGAGTGCGTCTTGCGTTGTAAAGTCGCTGGCCGTCACCTGGCACTCCCACAGCCCATCGTCAAACTCAAGTTGAGCTGCCCGTACCCACAGCGAACAGTCGCCCCCGACGTGTGCGGTTTGGCCGATGCCATACTGGCTCGCCCATTCGTACTTTTTCGGATAGATACCAACCGGTTTGTTGTCCTTCTGCCAGGAGCAGACGCCACGCTTGTCAATTACTTTGCACACCAGCAGCGCATCCTGGCCCGGGTTCACCTCGGTGTATTTGGGCTGTTCGGCGAATCGCTGTAGTCCTATGGTCACTGCAAAATAAGGAACGGAAAACGGAAAAGAACAAATTAGAGAGGGAGAGCAAAAAAAAAGGAGCAAAGGGGTCATCCATTGCAAAACTAGCTGTGAAGCTGTGGTGTCTGGGTCCCTGTGAAATGCCATGTTGTGAGCGAGAAGGCAAACAACGCTATTAGCATCGCAATTAGTTGAGTATATGGTACACTATCGGGCCCAGTTTGCGCCATAGCGTACACTACCATATGTCTTGCTCTCGGCCCAAGCGTCTGACAGGTTGTGGTTTTGTGAAATATGACTTATCTTGCCAAGGCAAAGAGAAAGTTTTAAATTAAAAAAAGGGAAAGAATATGGTCGAAGATCTCTCTGGCCGTCTGCCAACACTGTACCAGAGCTAACAATATCCGACTGGTTAGATTAGCGATGGGGTATTAGGGGTGGGTCGTCTGACGGCATCTGGTCTGGCAAGCGACAGAAGAATGTATTCCTCGCATGTATGTATGTGTGTATGTATATTTGCTGATAGGAAGATAACCACTACCAGCTAGAAGGAACACTCGTGAGACAATAGGATTTTTATGTAAATTTATATTATTCAATTAACTTCACATTTTGTACTGACATTAAAGTGGAACTATTGTTGGAGGAATGCTTAAAGCTTTGCAAAATATTTGCTGTGTTTCATTTATTGAATTTTTTCATCAAATTTGCCTTGTAATGATTTTATATAGGATTTGAACCCCGCTCCGTGGTGTGAAGGCGCCGGCACCGATACAACACACCCACTGGGCCGCCCCAAATGTTGGAAATTATTGAGGCTTAAACCAAAAGGATGGTGGCACCAACAGCTGTCAATAAATCCTGACAGGTAGGGTATGTGATCGGACTTTTAAAGCAGTAAATGATGTAATTTTATCCCACGTATGTGAGGAAGGACAATTGAGGAGTCACTATAATGACAAACTCCATGAGTTGTACAAGGGCATTACCATCTTGCAACCGCAGAACCATTTCTAAACCATTATATTCTCTTCAATTAGAAACTCAAATCTGTATTTTGAATTTCAATTCCAATCAAGTTAACCTAAAATGGAATTTGGCCCCACGAGTTTTGGAATTTAGTGTGAATCTTGTTCTATTGTGAAGCTTTTATTGAATCAGTCGAGAAAACTGTGAACAGAATACGCTTTCGTCAGAACGAAAATCCGGAAAGTACTTAGGCAATTTTATAACCATTTCGACTATGTGCATTTTTTTCTTGAGATATTTCACTCTACGTCTATTCGAACTATAAAAGCTCATCGTGTAAATAATCCCTTACATTCGACAAATTAAATGATTCTTACAACGTGCTCTAAAGTATACCCATTCCAATAATACACACCGTCACGAAATGCGAAAGCTCATTCAGTTCCATCCAAAGTTCCAGCTTTACATTAGGAAGTAAATTAATCATTAGTCCAAAGATTTAGTCCACATCGAACAACCGGTCGAAACGTGAACCGCTTGATTAGGTTTAATTTACGGTTGCGCGTATTTATAATCCGCACAAAAGTTTCCGGTCACTAAATCAGGCAAAGGTACTGTGGCAGTAGTATCTCGCGTACTATAGCCATCATTATTCAAAAGCGTCCCTTTTGCACCCGGTGCAACGACAGTGCCGGAGCAGGACGGATAGTAAACATTTTGAGAAGACGCGATCAATCCTTCAGCAATGGCCAAATGCGCTACATCTGTAGCGTCTGTTGGCGATAGCAATGCTGAATGACGGAACCTTGCTGTGGGCAATACTACTACAGCCCAATCGAATCGAACGCGAAGTAAAGGACTTGCATTGGAGGTAGTGGGAGACTGTTCGCGTAGGGATTGGATTTTATGGTAGAATTGCTTTCGTCTCGGCTTCGTTCGAATTCGGTTCGGGTAATGAGTTTCTCCAAGAATTAATTAATCATTGATACACCCTGACATGAGCGATTTATTTAAACGTCGTTCGGGTTCCAAGTTGCTTTTCCTTTTTCCCACTCTGCCGGGGAAACAAAAGCCGGTAAAGGAGAGGGTGGATATGCGCGGATTGTGCTACACAATGGACGCGGCCCGCCAGGACTTCGTTATGAGAAACCACTCCTGTTTTTTTTTTCGTTGGTATTCATTTGATACGTCCTCGACTCACCGACAGGATGGTTTGCAATTGTGGTGCGGGCTTTGTGTCTGAGTGCTCCATTTCAAATGGACCGACATTCTAAATGGATCATAGAAAGCTGACCCATAAATCGGGAAGTTGATCGACGGTCCTGGAAAACCACTGAGAAGACTAAGAAAACACAGCTGAGTGAGCGTGAATGAGAAACCCCTCCTCCCTCCCCCCCAAAAAAAAAAGTTAAACGAATACATTTCGTTCCCTCTTGCTCCAACGCATGCCCGCATAGGGCAAATTCATGGAAGCTTAATGATTGCCGAAATTAAAATTAGGTCCTGGTGTACCTTATAATGTTGCAATAGGAGAATTTTCCATCGCATCGCTTCACGGTTAGTTTTTTTTTCTTCGGCTGAAAGCGAAACGCAAAAGCTTGGCTTTACTGTGCTATTATTTTTTTCTTTCTCATTCGCCGGCTGATTCGCTTCGCTTTATTCAAATTGTTATCGTTACGATGCGATCACTGTTTGGAGCATTTGAATAGAGGAAGAAGAAAGAAAAAACCGTGGAACTCGCTGCGGAAAGATTATATTTTCATTTCCTCCGGTATGCTTACTTGAAGACTTTGTCATTGTGCCACCATCCTCGGGTGAGTTGAGTGCGAGAAAGAATGGTTGGGTGGAAAAATTATAACTAAATGCCGAGAAACGAAGGAACGTAGGCAAATACTGTCTGAATGTGCGAGTGAGTAAGGCACAAAGGTTGGCTACTATTTTTCCAATCCATTGGCAGTTTATGAACGGTGACGAGGGCTGGAAGGCCTTTGGACGGCGGGGAACGGAAAATCGAAAAGCGGACTGGAATGAGCTGGGCTCGAAAAACACTTCTCACCTCATCGTTCGCTTCGATTACGGCCTTCGTGGTTTTTCTTTCTGTTTGCCTTGCGCATCATTATCTTTCCAATTCCACGGAACTGAAGCTGCTGGTGCACTGCTGCATGAATTAATATACTGAACTGCGGCAAAAGTATGTTCGATTCGAAAGGGGTTTGCTTAAGGAAGCGTAACGGTGGTGAATTTCTTCGTTAGTAAGTGGTAGAAAATAAATTAAGAAAGCAAAATTTATTTATAGAATAAAGTTGTTTTTGTTTTTCAAACTTTCATTTTACTGTTTTTAACTCTTTTTCTTGTAACATATTTGTAAAATGATTGTTTTTCAAATTCCCTGTGTTTTAACTTTTATAAATGCTTTTTTAAATATTCGTCCCACCACCCCATCCCACACAAAGACGAATTAATTTACACCGGAAAGAAAGTTTAGGAGTAGCAAGGTACATTTTCTCAAACCATGAAACAGAGATCCTTTCCAGGGACCCATCCGCTACTTGCGATATGGTTTCGCTTTCCACCCACTCCCAGTTCGCTACGCAGGGGGAAAAGTTTTTCCCGATACGGTTTTCCTCGCAAAAATAGCTGCTTACCTTTATTCGGGGCCTTCCAATCCTTGTCCCCCAAATTGATGGCTTGTTTGCATAAAGCAAAGTTTGCTGCTGTTATGTATACGGAACGATCGTTTAACTCGTTTCATGTCTGCTAATAATTGCAATCAATTTAATGATTCTTGAGCGGGGAACCAAAGTTGAGCCATACTTTAAAGTGCTTTCGATATTATCGTAAAACGATCGTACAAATGTGTGGACGGCGTTAAATACATCTCCGACTCGACGTGAGTGAATAGTTTGAAACTATTTCGCTTAATGTGTTGTCTTGCCGGAGGATAATGTCTTGCCTTAATTAGTTCACCCAAAAAAGTCAAAAGCTTGAGTTGCCTATTTTATGAAGGCGAGTTGCCAATTGTGCCTGGCGGGAATGACGCTTGTCAAATTTGTATTTAACGAAAAAACAACGTAGACGTATAATGCGACGATCAAGCGTGTAAAGCTAGACGGCAAGAAAAAATCTTAGCTTTTATTGTAAATACCACATAAATATTGTCTTTAGGGGATCTATAGTTAAACCTACAACAAATCTCTCTTAGCTACTAGTTAATGTAATTAATTCCTACTGCAATATTTACAATTACACTCGATGATTCCTGCCTTAATTTCTTATGTTGCTCGTAGCATACATTTTGGCAACAACATCACAACTATGATTGTGGGAAGTAGACTTAAGCACCTCCATTTCGCTAATAACTCACGACCACAGAATAGTGCAAAAGCTTAACTCCCTCGGTCACTCATTGTGCAATCTCAACATGCCTGCTGTAAGCAAGTGAAGCGAATGTCAATTGCATTTGATGCAGTAGTCATTTTTAACCACTTGCAACCCCATCTCCGGAGTGTTTTTTTGTGTACCCGTTTCCCAAACTATTTCCAACAACTGGTGCAGGAGTAGTTACGGGTTATTCCCAGATTCTTTCTATACAACCACCGATTTGCGTAAAAGAAGAAAATAAAACAAAAACTAATCGAAATGTTCCTATCGTTGGCTTTAGGCGTACTTTACGGTGCGGTTTTGCACAAGAAAAAGAAAAAAAAAAGAAGAAAAAAATACATAACATGAAACACTCGGAACTTCGAACCAGCACGGACGGTTCGGGCAACAATAAGCGCTCCAGAAATCATTGACTCGGCAGATTGTTTAGAAGCTGAACCAAATGTGCGTATGTCTGTGTGTCTCGGCAGGAAGCAATATCCCGATATCAGTAAAACGGTAAATCTCTATCAACATCATCACCGGTGCATCATCCTTTCCTGATGGACCCGGTTCCCAAGCCGAAACGCTCGATTCGCCAAAAAAGCCGCCACAGGGTATACGGTGTGTACTGCCAACAAGAGATCTATCCCTTTTGGAAGCGAAGTATCCAATACACAGAATGGCTAGCCGCGTTGAAATTCGCGTTTCATCAATCGCCTCCTAACGGATGAAACTGTTGCCGATGGCCGTTATTCGCCCGGGGTTGAGTTCTGTTTTATGTACCTATCAGGTACCACACCGTTTCAAGAAAGCCATCGGCTGATGAGGTGATGTGCCTGGTTGGTGCATGCGAAGGACAGACCAGGCAAACATCCATCAAACGGTAGGGCAGTTTATTTGACGCCCAATTTTAGATCTGTGGTCATGGTGCCCTAGCACCATTCCGGGTGCACGTTCACGTAATAGATCTGCTCTAACGTGGTTGCAGTTTTCGATTATTTTCACTGTGGCATAGTGGAACCGGCCTTAGGACTTGATTTCAGGACATTCAGATAGGATCGTTCGGCGTAAATCTGTGTCCCCGTTTTTTACTATTTGCTACTACACTCGTTTAACCCGCCTAACCACAGAATAGCGGTTTGGTCTATTTGTTTTGCTTGTCGATTGTAGTGTGTCCCGATTGTTTCACGGGATCTCCGAAAGATTCAAAAGATTTGAATTCGTCCGATTGTCCCTGTTTTTTTTTTTCGCTCGCTGCGTATGTTTTAACGCGGCAATGCAAATGGCTTTTCGGAGTGGGAAGTTGATATGGATCTAATGCACGGTACTCGAACCAGGTTAACGGATGAAGTTTCGGAAATGGTAACACTTGCGCACTAAGAGCATCCGGACTGTCGTTGCATTTTGCAATCGCACTCCACAAAAAAAAACCCGCTGCTCCGAGAAGGAGATGTTTACTCGGAAAGTTATTTAACGCCAGAGTGCAGTTGTCCGGCTTGAGCATCCAATACGCCCAGTCGGTCGATTCGCGAAAAGTGTTGGAAAATCGGTTTGATTCAATTACAGCAATGGTGGCTAGTTCGTTTGGAGTTTTTGAGTGAGTTGAGGGTTGGTTTTTTTCTCGCGTTATTTCTTTTTGGTTTTTATTTTGTTGTTTTGCTTACGCTAAACTTTCCACCGAAACTCTTTTTTTCTCCCGGTGTGTATTTGTCGTGTTTCGTGGTAGAGGTTATAATAAAATCATTCGGTTTACGGACGGTATGCTGGTATGCTAGTGACGGAGCAAGGTGCAAGGATTTAGCATTCGTAAATTTGATTGGAAAAGTTTGCACCTGGTTTGCTCAATGACATCAGCGAGTGCACCCGCGCAGCCGAGTTTTGCAGAAAAGTGGAACGAATGCAAATAAATCGTGCCTGCACAAACCAGCCACTCATTCGAGTTTTCTGTGACTGTTTTTTTTTATAAAGTTACACGAAAAGGAAACGTAATATAATTTAAGGTTTGCTGTTGATGATGAAATGTTTCAAATATTTACTTGTTGGTTGAGGTGAAATTGTAACAACCGGCTGATATTGTATGTGCTTAGGTAACCTGTTTTACCAAACCCCAAAAGCTCAATATTCTATGTTTATAGTAAGTTTAAATTCTAGTTTGTGAGCTACTAACCATCAATACCTTCGACTTCACTACCATCATCTACGGGTGGTAAACCATCCATCGGTAAAACAGATCACGTTTTCGGTTTTACCAGGTGCCTGCCCAATTCATATAACATCATCTTGGGCCCCCTTGGGCAGAATGCTATAAAGATCATCTTACCTGTCAGGTGCACACCCGGACTCCATCAACCAGCAAGATAGGAAGATAAAGCGAAAGGTGTCGCTGTGCATTAAGCAGGAATTAAGACACAATCGTGCGCTGGATCCTAAGCGAAGGGAAACTTTTAGCAACAACGAGCCATCAAGCATCGATAGCGTCAGACATTGGGAAGGATGCGTAACTCTCCACACGTTACAGCAGTGCCCGTACACTCCGGAAACCCGAGCGACAGTTTCGTCCATCTCGCTGATGGCTTAATGAGCAAAGCCTTTGTAACTTTTTGTCCATACTCTCCCACAGCAAGGAAGGTGTCAAAATGGCGTGTGCAAGTGCGACTTCTGAACTTCCGCTTTTGGTCCATCATAAAATTCACCTAACATGAGCACAAGGCGATGGCACCTAATATCGTGATAAACTTCATTATGATACTGCTTGTGTTTCGTATGGAACGCGAACTGTCACGCTCGGAAGAGAAGTTAGGCTTGATGGATAGTCGTAAAATTTAAGGAAAAACAAACGAGTCCATAAACCACACGAATCTTTGCCAAGTTAACACACACACATATCACACACACATATACCTTTAAGCAGTTTCGTGTACAAATATGTAGGGGAAAATAGGGAGAGATTGACACTGTGAGCCACTTTTTATAATTAATGGATAAAAGTTATGTTGGCATATTTTAATATTCCAGCACAAACCTGGAAGTATAACGTTTAAAAACTAAATTGGACATGTCATTCGTTCGAAAGTTTTATTTTTGTATACGCTAATTTATGTAATTTAACTGCTACCGAAAACAGCCATACATCTCGAATATATTGTATCTGTGACGAGAGTCCTGTGTCAGTGATTCGATTCTTCTCGATTACCAAGCTTAAAAATGGTTAAAAATTGATAATAATCAATAAAACATTTTGTAATCTGCTGGTTTATACATCAGGCACAAAAATGTTAAAATCATTTGGTTTATGTTATTCAGCTATTATTTTCGGTAAACAGATGCCAAAACATCGGGATTTCTCGGTGGAATGGTACCAGTTACATACCAGGTGTGGTGTAAAACATAAAGTTTAAACATAAAGCTCTTTTTAAAAATTTCCTAAGTTTTCTATAGGTGGCAATTTTACAAATACCAGCAGTTCGTCTTTCCTGAACAAATTAAAACTGAATGAAATGTAGCATATTTTTATTGGAGATTAAAAAAGAAAATTATACGGACAATTCAAGGTATTGTTGATTATTTTTATAAAATAAAGATGCACCATAAGGTTATCACAAAGCTCAACGTGACTCGATTTTTATAAGCAAATATTTTCCTAACTAAGCTTAAGGTGTCCATCATTACCTAGTTTCCCCTAATAAATCAAAAAGCGGGCATCTGAACAGGAGAAAGGCCCCAAAAACCTCAAAACCAACGCCAATAACTACGTTTCGGTGTACTCGGGTCTGAAAATCAGCGAATCTCGATTTAAGGACGGCGATGTCCAGGATACCAGCACCTGTTTATGATGGTTATGATGGGCTCAATCCCGCCAAACTGCCCGAAGGATTCATAAATTCCGGTTCAACACCATCGGGTGGCGAATGCATGTGAAAGGTGGGTGAGTGGTTTCGATCGCTTTAATCGGCTACGGGTAAAAGGTGTGTGCCAGCCTACCATAGTGGTTACGAATTGAACGAGCTTTAAATGTGGAAGAGTGACTCAAACGCACAGAGGAAGAACAAAGGCAACGGTGAAATGGTTTTGAATGTTGCTGACCGGTTCTCAGGTTGTGGAAATGTGATATCTATCCTGATTTTGCAGTAGCCAACGACTAAGTGCTGGTTGACTTTTAGCCAGCTCTCAAACCCGAGGGCCAACCAAACGATATTATGTGAAGGTTATGCAAAAAGCTTAACTGATCCCATGTGCTTTTGTTTAGGGATAATGTAAGGAATTCTTCGAATGCCGTATCGAAATCGTTCAGTCTTGGTGTAGGTTAGCTTTTTGTGTTTGAATTCTAATGCATCTTGGAATAAAAAGAGCACATTTCAAGCGTGCAGACGGGTTGGTGAATACCCTGATCATTCAATGTAAAATGATTTCGATAGCATTTTCATTGTTTGCCTGGTGTTGAAAACAATAAAAGTTAAAAAAAAGAATAAATACCCAGTTATTTACAATACCAGGATCATATGACGTGCGCCCGGTTCTTTTTCCTTTCGTTATTCCCTTTCGCTTTATGTGCTACATCCAGAAAGTTTTAATATTTGCCCGGACTTTTTTTATTTTTTGCTTCGATCCTTATTCTAGCAGCACCCCAAGGAGGAAATTTCGCCATTCCGAGGCGGAAACGTTGAAAACGTAGCATTTACGAAACTACGATTGAAATGTGGGCATCTTCACCGTATCAGGACGCCTCAGTGCTGGCAGCAGCAGCCGCAGCGAGGATATTAATGATAACGTTTATGGGAAAAGTTTACCATTCGTAGATGGACGGAAACCGAAGTTGGGATGATGTTTTTTTTCTAGCTTTTTTGGGGGGAAGGGGGGTTGGCTGTATACTCAACTAAAAGATCCACTTGTGTTCGTGTGTAAAGTACTTCATCAGTAAAATACTTCACTCAGAATGTAGTGCGACGGGTACGATGAAGTGAGCAAGGAGAAGTGTCAGTTTTGACGTTCGTTCGTACATACGATGATTCGTTTAAATTTGACGACATGATTAAATTTTTTGCTTCTTAAGAGTAATATCATGTACACTGGAAATGTTTTTTTTATTCAATTCTATCGAATTGTTTTTTTAAGGTAAATTTTTGATTCTTTATTGAAAATGATTTATCACAAAATTTCATTTTAATTAGAAAAGTGCGTGTACCTCATGAGAAACAAAAACATAGCTACAATGCGTTTCGTTCAAAATGGAAAAGTGGAAACTTGTTGATGAATTTCTTGAAATATTTTTAATCTCTTGTTTTTGTTGCTAACTTATTAAATGACGGATTTGTTACGCATATCAGTTTCTTAACAAATTTGGAATATCATTATTTTATTACATAGTTATATATGATGGGATAAATTGAGAGAAATGAGATAAATTTATAAAACAATTAATTTGTGAGACATATGCCTAATTGTGTCATTTAGCACAAACAATTGTAGCACGAAATTATTTCAAGCATTGAACCAATTGGTATACACATGTTTTGATTGAATGAAATGTAATTTAATTGTAACATTCGATATTTGATCAAATGTTTGCAATACTTTTGTAAGAATGAAATATAATATGTAGGCAGTTTTCAAAATATTATTAACAACTTGTCATCACAAGAGTTCAAAAAGAAAGAAACACACGCACACAAATGTTTTGATTAATAAATTCAACTTTGTCCCAGTACTGAGCAATAATGGTAAGATACATACACACATTGCATCAACCATTTTGCTGATGGTGTATCAATATTTGAAAAATCGAATTAGTCACTTTTGCCTCTTGGCTTCGTACCATCGTACGCACTTGTTTTCTAACAATCTTTCTGCAAAAACGTGTCCTTCCTCCCTGGAGCAATGGCAACGGAAGGAGAGCAAGCTGATCCTCTCCAGTTCAATAGCAACCACTCGATGCGATGACAGGGCGTACTGGTCGATGTTTGCCGTAATCAATCAGTATTTGCAAATTCAATAATTCCGCATGAAAATAAGCTACCCCGCACACACTGCAGCCACGCTGCTATGTACAGGCGTCACTGAGAAGTTGCTCCCAGCCAAACTCCCAAGGGTCTGCCAGGTGGCAACGGATAAGAGTTCGCCGTGCGTTCGATTCATTGTGTGTGTGTGTGTTTTTTTTGCTTTGTTGATTTTCTTTACTCTCAAATGCAAACAGAACAAAGCAAGTTGGTAGCAGAATCGGGTACGACAAAGTCCTAGCATGATCTTCGTGCGAATACATATGTACGCTGGTAATGATCCATGCATGGAAAACAACGCAAAAAAAAACATCTCACAACGGGGAAGCTTTTTCCCGGGGAAGTGCGTCTGAATGTGTGTGTATGTGTGTGTATATATGATGAGGGGGTTTGTAGCATGGTACAACGTGCACACGGGTGCTGCAAATAAGATTTACTTTGCAGATCCAATTTACTCGTCCCTGCGTTTGATGATCGACGTACGCCTTAAACTAATTGCTGACGCTGCCGGCGTGGAAAATTCGTGACTTAGATTCGTTTTTCGGGGTGGAAAATTGGCTTATTTTATGGCTCGTTTAGCTGCATGCTGGATGGATGTCGCCGAATGCTGATTGCTAATTTACTTTGGCAAGATAAACAAAACGTTGTTGAAGCAGCTAAGCTTTACATTCGGGGGAAGAGATTTAACGGAAATTGTTTAACGTGGTTTAGCATGTGCTAGATTAGCGTCTTTTTGGTGGGTGGGATGTTTTACTATGAGTTTTTTCTTTTCTTTTATTTATCGATGTGTGACTTGGCTGAAATTTACTGACCATTTATAATTTTTAACCAGACGTTCGTAAAGTGAAAGACCCAAATATGGAGAGTGAATAATTATCGATTTGCTGTGCAGTAACTGAAGAATGTTACACAATAATGCATCAAGTTTTACAAAGTGTAACTGGTGTTTAATATTACGTTTGATATAGTTTGTACCGATTTACTATAAATTTCGAACGTTTGGTTGAAAGTTTGTTTATTGTACTTTTTTATAAGATTGTTTTTTTAGTGTTTTGTTACTGTTATTTTGCACATTCACAGTTTTAGAATATTCTGATGGCAAAACATGAGAACACGTGAGTGAGCATTTTATTGCATACTATGCAGGCGTATACGTTGTGCTAGGTTATAATCGACAAATAAACCGGAAAACTATAAAAAGCACAAATTCTTATGAAGGCTGATCAAGAAATATATGTACGTAGGTATGCATTATTTTGTTTATCGATTTTTCGTTTTATTTGGAAACAATCACATCAAAATATCGATCAGCTCTTTAATTAGTCAATAAATTAATTTGCTTACAAAAAATATTAATAATGACAATAATACAAATCAATCAAAATTTCAACGTTTTTGGACTTAACTATTAGTTTTCGTCACCGAAAAGTTTATGACAAGTAATTTGTTTGGAAACTTTGGTACGATGGTAGGGATACCAATTTGCCCCTTAGCACAATTCGTTCGCCTGTGTGGTATGCAATTACTTACACTTCTAAGTGGTTGGCGTTTTATGATGTTTTGACACTCGACCTTTTCCAAAACACAAGTTGATTCTGAACAATTATTTATCAATTATTTCCAAATTTGTAAAACTTTTCACCAAATTGCTTTTCATTGGTACACGATCCAAAGTTGAAAGCATTCTATAACGTTAAGCTCAACTTTGAAAGAGGTTTCAAACAATTTGTATGTTTTCTTAGTATTAGAAAGCTCCTTTTCCCACCAAAAGCAAAAATTATACAGTCTTTCTGAAAAGTCCTTATTGTTGCAAATGGATATTATATCATCACCTGCATGCGTAACTGAACAAAGCTATAATTGAAGGCGAAACCATTGAGATAATACACTCCGGAACAGTGACGGATTAAACGGTCGTGCTCTTATCGTTACAGTTACCTACAAGCTAACGAAAATGTTCTAAAAAAAAGCAAAAGCCCTCCAATACCGGTTGAAAATCGGGGTATTTTTCAAGCCTCAGCTCATTGTGTGTACTGTCGGCTGCGGGATTGAATAGCAGAAGTTATTATCATAATTTATCTGCCAAGACAAATTTAAACCATCCACTGCAAAGCGTGCAGCTTTTACGCCCGTGCACCGCACACCGCACACGGTACACGGTACGGGCTATCGAAGGTTCGCCTAAAAAGATTATGTTAAAGATTTGGGTTGATTGAATATTCTTAACTTTTTCCATCTCGTAACAAAATCGGCTTTCTGATGCTAAGTTGGCAAAGCTTTTCCTTGGGGCAACTAGTGCACGCTAGTACATACGGAGGAACGCAACTTCGTCCGCTAGGAGCGAGTTTTGTTCGCGGTGCTCCCAATATGGTGGAAATAAAGACAAAGGAATGATCAAAGATGAAATGCTGCTCCACCCGTGGGACACCCGTGGCTGTAAGGATTACCTTTTCCCGTATCCATAAACGAACGCGCTTGTTTTACCTGTCTTCGGGGTAATCTTACGCCAATTCACCAGCTAGCTGGTGGTAAATACCCACCATCATCACCTGTAATGGTGGCGTTGGTAATGGTTTCCCCCTTCACGATGGGAAGTTAATTTTGACTTTCAGCTAATTTTCGCGACTAACGAGATGCTTTTGTTGGAGATTGAAGGAGGAGAAATGGAAGATTCAAAATACCTTCCCTTCACCCATCGAGAAGCGAGAAGTTAAGCGACAGGAACTTGCTTGAACGAAGTTTGCTGGTGGTGGCAACGGTTGAAAACTGCATCCGGCCGGATGGGCGAGCAAAATTCCGCTGAATTAACTATTTCACTGATGAAGGTACACACAGCCAAAGTTTACCGGTACTTCGTAACTGATTTTTCAGCGAGCGCACCTCGAAAGCCAACTCCAATAATAAAGTAATCCATCTAGCGATGTGCAGCTGTGATGGTTCTTCTTTACGAGCGTAATGAACCACTGAAACTGGCAGTTGTTAGCACACATTCATTTGATGTATTACAAGTGGCGATCTCGGTGAAGGGATATTAAACCAAGTGACTGATAGTGGTGTAAGGTTTTGCAAAAAATGCCGTACTCAATGAACGTCATTCGGTAATTCGTCTGCATTACATTCACGATAAATTGGCCAATCACAAGCGTTGATCATCGCATCGAATGACAGTGGACCGACACATAATGGATGTAGCGGAGTATGTGTTAGGGTTACTTTATAATTACATCTTAATTATGTCCCATGAGACGCATTACGGTGTGGACGACTCGTAATGCAGCAGAATCCAATAACAAGCAAAGATCTTCTTAAAGCTTCAATTCAGTGCTAAATTTATGATCTGCATGCTTTAAAACGGAAGTTTTTAAAACGTTTTTATTATTTTTATAAGAATACTATACCAACGTTGCTGGTCAATCAATAAATAAAAAAAATTCAAGTTTTTCCAGGAAATTGAAGTTTGTTTTAGGAAAACAAGTTTTTTTCCAATACTACCCCGAACTAGAAATATAATGAGAATGCATAAAAGTTGAATTCCAAACAAGAAATAGCACAGCTGAACGGGATATTTAATTTAATTAGCTCCCAGGCAGTTCAAAATAGTTTTCTAATATGCCATTCCTCTAATCCTACACATTTAACTTTTACACATTCATTATACTTTCTTAATAACTCATAATGATTACTTTTACTACCTCCACAACAACAAATACCAGTTACTGTACGGAAATGACTCCAAAATTGGTTGTGTTTTTTTTTTCAATTTTTAGTTTTAACGTACACTTTACTTGACCATTAGCGACTGCTTTTCTGTTCAAATTTACTTCTTGTATTCGTAAAAGTGGAAACACTCCCGACACCCGAATCATAAGGGAGAAGGTGAATAAATTAGCATAACACATGTACGAAAAGTATCATCGTTTAGTGCAAATTCTCCCTTCACTTTATACGTTACGAGTTCTCCACAGCATTGCGAACTATGGCTGCCGATGCGTGCAGTGTTTGACCGGTCGAGGTTAACGGACCCGGGCCTGGTGGAAGCTTTCGAATGGTTTCGCTCTGAATATCAACAGACCGGACTGTGCGCGGGAAAAGTGTTTCAAAAACAAGGCAAGGAAATAATCAACATGTGCCACAGCCACATCGAGTGAAACGAGCTTCGTAAAACCTCATCATTATCGTCACATTCTCTCGCTCAGAGTGCGCTAGAAAAATATTTAAATTGTGAAGTTTGTTTTATTTTATTCTCTTAGAAAGCGTCGAGCTTATCAATTATCTTGCTGCGGATAGTGTCGTTGCTCCAAAATGGCTACTTCACTGTTGGTATTTACATTTATTTTATATTTGTGAGTAATTTTGAAATAAACATAGCTAAGAAAATGATAAATCAATCTATTACTTAAAATACATATTTTTCTAAGCATTACATAACATAAAACATAAAATAGTTTCTCTATTTAATAGTTATTATAGTTTAAAAGAACCAAAATTTACCGTTCAGGATATTGATTTTTAGGTATTTACTTTTCGATTTTTTTTCCTAAAATTTACAAAAAACCTATCAATTACAAGACTTTGTTTACGTTATTTCACAAGCTTATAACAGTACGAGAAAATTACGTTTAAGTATTAATCGCACAGTGTGTGCGTTCTAGAATCCATCTAATATTTATTTATTAGAAGGATTTTCATGCTATTATCCGGACGAGCTATAAATAAATCTAATGAAGCATACCCATTCCACACAATTTGCCTAAAAAAGTGAACAGGTTTATAATGCATTCATCTCATTTAACAACATACACGCTTTACAAGACATACACAGAACGAATCCAATTCTATTACAGCACGCTGTTGGCATTCCCCTAATGCTCGAATAATATATTACATTTGAAGACAGTGAAGCTCAGATGTGACAGACAGGCAAACACCTTAATCCATCCAACGAAGTGTCAACTAATAACCTTCACGCCCTGGTCGTCACCCATCCACATCATACATCCTCGGTACGGGAGATTAACGCTGACAAGTTTCGCCCACAAATGTCACATTCACGATACACACACACACACACACACACACACATTGTGGTAGGGCAAAGCATTAGTTTTACAATTACACATCCCTTTGTAATGTCTTCATTTTCCTTGCCAACGCGCCCAAAATCCACATCAACCGGTGACAGTTGCGGTACATTTGTCGGGTCGGCCGCATATGGAAAGCAACATACCCGACAGGACAACCCATTCGGTAAGGATCTCCATTTTTATCGCACTGCTCTCACATCCTCTTACACATATCTCCCACCCCCGTTGTCCATCGACACAAACAGCCTCTGCCAGAGCTTTTCGATGCGCACCAGTGAAATGGAAAATCAAAGCAACAATTTCCCACCGAATATGTGCGTGTGTGTCTGGGTGGATATGGTAGAAAATTAAATTAGGCCGGTTTCATTTGTTTATGATTTTGGGCATATATTTTCATTCAATTTCCTGTCGCTCACGTGCACGTGGATGGGAATGTCGCCGTTTCCAGGCGCCTCTTGTATGTCGCTTTCGCGTGCGTGCGTTATACCATTCGGGCACTGATTTGCATACGAGTTACCACGTCTTGGCTGTTTGTACGCTGGATCTACGCAGTTTTCCTGTGGCATCTTATTGCCACTTCGAAAAAGACTGGTGCGAATATTTCTACCGTGTGTGTGGGGATTAAATCTTCCTCAGGCTCGCCACATTTCCCTGGAATTGGTCCGAACCCACTGTGATGTTTGTGATTGTGTGCCTGGTATTTGTTTCGCACACATATGCTTTCGAATCACTCGTGTATGATTCGGGGGAGAAGCGTCTTGAAGAGTCTTCATCGTTCCGATCGTGGCCACTCTGTGGCATCGTGAACGTCCGAACGGGAATGAGCGAGGGATCTAATTTTAATCAAGATTTTAAGCTGAATAATAAATATCTGTCGAGCTATGGGACCCTGCAGTAGTACGATGTGCGTCTCCCTATCATGCGCCACAGTTCGTCCAGTTTCCACCACAACAGCTAATCCTTAGGTTCCCCTAGGTTTGATGCTCCGTTCGCCAAAGGTGCCCAAAAAACGAGCGGTTTCGTCTTGAGAAGACAGCAATCCTTTTCGTTCGCAATCACGCAACAACTACGGGGTTTGGGTTGTGGTGCAGACCGCATAAACAGATCCTTTCGAATGTTGGAAAGGATTTGCGAACAATCCGTCCCGGACTCGATGGAAGGATATCATCACGTCCGAGGTGAAAAAGCCGTTCCCTGTGTGGATGTGGATTGACCGAAAATACGGCATCAGTCGGATCGAAACTTCGACCAACGAAACCACACGCTCACCGCACATTCCCTGTTCTTCTAGCTCTTTTTTACGCAGATACCGTTGTTCCAAACACAGACACAAACTCATTCGGAAAAAGGGGTTCTTCAGCACATCCGGTCCGTCTAATTCGGATGTGTATCTCGGCGGCAATCAGGCGTATTTATGTGGTGTGTTTTTCGCTTTCCGTAATGCTCTTTCGCTCGCCATGCTCTACGAAACGACGGCCCACCCTGTATGTCGTTTCATTGTTTTTTCCTCATTCGAAACCTTTGTTGTCAGTCGGGTTGGTTTTATTTTCAACCATTTCGTTGTTTGCATCGGATGCTTGCGGAAGAAACCACGTTCCACAGAGTGGCATATTTGATTAAGGAAGAGAGAGAGAGAGAGAGAGAGAAAAAAAAAACAGCGTGACGTCACGCATGGCATCCCGAATCAAAATCCTCTGCCATAGTTCCGGCTACACTGCTACTGTTGCGTGTGTAGCCGTGGTTGTGGATTTTAGAGCAAATTCAGCAACAACAAAAAAACCCTAAACGAAAGATTCATGCGTGTAACGTTTATCCATGAAACCTTAAAACCACCACCACCACGTGTCAATCAACCACCACGTGTGTCCCGGACAAGTTTGCTATCACACGAGCGTAACATCGCTCGGTATCGCTTCTTTAACATTTTCACATATGCTACCGATAGTGCCTTAACTTGGGTTTTTAGGTGATTATTTCGTAACGCCACAGCTCGTACGAAATGTATCACAATGTCACCGAAAACCCGTAATGCTATGTTTGTGTTCCGTTTGTTTTTTATTGGGAGTGTTCCAAGTTTGAGTAACGCCCGGAATGGTGGGACACTCCGGTTGTTAGAAGTCGCATGATTGTTATAGCGTGATCTTTTTTACAAACGACTCTTAATACACGCTATACACGCTCAGAACGAGAAGCAAGTCTCCGCATCGAAAAAGGGTTTGTTTCCAGGTCAAACTCAATGACCAACCCACTGTTTGTTGCTATTCATGAGAATAAGAAGTGTTAAGAGCATTCATCTGTGACGTTTACTGTTTCCGCTAACTTTTCATATTCCTTACACGCTTAGCAAACGTTACCCATTACACCTAACCTAGATCTGTGTATGTTGCAAAGGGTTTGAATACTTTTTCTGGATTCTGCATAAAACGATCTTGGATGGGGTCTTTAAAAATGTTTAAATAAAGAATGGTTGTAGGTCGATTCGTGGGTTTGAAAAAAATATAAGCACAATTTAACAATAGAACAACAATTCTTGGAAGTAAGAAAAACTTTACTGGATATTTTGAAGATCTTCTTGAAGATCTATGGAACCTTTAGCCTCCAGTGGTCTTAGCCCAACATTTCTAGTTTCTATGAATTGAATTTATCCGCACTAGGAAACGCAAGGACTGCGTTCAGATAAACGATTCGGATGCGATTTGATTCGGCCACCGAACAGATCTTGGAGGTCTAGTTAGACATATTGTTTATCAATTTGAAAGTAATCCTTAAATGGCTGCAGCTTCAACAATTGAGAATTCAATTTCGAATTTCCTTTTCTAGTCAAGTTAGAGCAATGAAAAGCTTAATGTTAAAATTTTTAATTCAATTGAGCTTTCTTATGTTGAGTAAGGTCTGTAAACAAAGCGTTGACTTAAAATTGATTGCATAGAATCTTTATTCCAGAATATTTTGGATGCTCTAGATCTATTACATCGCCTCACCCCAGTGAAAGTTGACAGTTTTCGATATTCTTACTTGGGGAGCTTGAATGTTAAGATATGACTTTAGTTAAAAGAATCATAAACCCCCTCAACAGAATTCAGATATGGTTGAGCTTGAAACCCCTGCAGTTCCACTCTGCTCTACACTTCGAACACCCCAACACCAAATGGAGCACCTTTCAACGTCAACATGCCACCGCTTGGCGATGCCATTCAAGATGCATTCGTGCGTAAAAATTATGAATCTCTAGCTGGTGTCCATTGCCGTTTCGTGCCGTTCATTTTTGTTTAGCTAGGTTGCCGCACTGAACCGCAAACCTAGCCACGCAGCGCATAAGAAGGGTCAAACGGTTACGAATAAAATAAGCCAGCGAAATGTTTTATTGGAGCAGGGGATGATGACAGCATGCGTTTTATGTTATGATTGTATATTCCTTTGCATTTGCTTTTTTTTGTTTTCGGTGTCCTAGAATCTTTTGTTTTGCCAGCAGATCTTTACCAGCTATTCTCTGTTCGTCACCCTTGAGTGGAGTCGAATGTGTGCGGTGATGACAAACTCATCATGCGTGTCGCATTGTGTGCACGCATGGTAGAACAATCATTTTTCACCGAACCAGAAGAAATGAGCACATTAATGAGAATAATGACATACCCGTTGGGAGTCGTGGTTTCTAGCCGTGGTATCTTTGCGCCATTACGATTCGATTTATTCAAATGCACGAAAGCGTTACCGTTCCGTGGAATGTGAGCTTGAATGGTGACATTCAATTTAATGTGCACAAACCAACGAAACATATGGTGGATGTAATAAAAATGGTAGATTTTTTGTTTGTATTGAATGAAGCTTACGTCTTTCTGGATATTATGCTTAGTTAAAAAAAAAACGTTTGTTTGATTAGAAAATTAATGCAATGAAAAGCACACATAATTACTAGCTCTATTCATGCTAAAAATGATTTTGAGTACTTTAGAAAAAAATGCTTAAATTAAACTTAAAAATAAACTATTTTAGTGGTGTTTCAATGCATGCTTAAAAAATCTCTAAATACATTTATTAAATAGCAGCAGAGATAAGGTTTGACCGTTACTCATGAATAAAAAAATAATTAGTTTCTTCTTCTTCTTATCTGGCTTTGCAATCTCGAGAGGTCTTGGCCTGCCATTTCTGGCTTCCGTGACTTAGGGGAACGGCCCGAATGTGGATTCGAACCTCTGTCCTGTCCGCTCCTAGACCGGCGCCTCGGTGTCCTCGGCAACCGAACCGCTCCTTAATTAGTTTAATAATAAGTTTAATAGTGCAAAACTACAAATTTGTCAGAAGCGGCCAATGGTTTCACCATTTAAAACTAAACAACAAATCTGCAACAAGAGTTTGTCAGCAACTCTTTGATATTTTCTTTTTATATTTGTCTAACTCCCCAATCGTTTACGTAACGTTATGCTGACGAACCAATTTTATGGTTGGTAAAGCATTTCCCAAAACAGTTAACTAACGATCCCTGCTCGAACGGGTTTTCTGCATTTGCATCCAAAGCTTCAGCCAAATCGATTACGTACGATTGAACTGCACAGCCATTCAGTGGATAGATAGCTTTCCCTTACCCATCCCATCATGCGAATGTCAACACGCCACAGCATCGGTAACAGGGCGGATCGTTGACTTTTGGGTCGTAAATATTTTACAAGCCACACAACTATCCATCCATCCATCCAGCCATGCAGCTCGCGGATTGCATTCACTGGTTGACATTCGTCCCGTACCGCCCGATCGCGACATTTAAGCCGTGGTTTTCTGTTCTGCCAAACGGAACAAACACAGCATTACTGTTCGATCATGCGTGTTCGAGCCCGACCACATGTACCGCAACCGTTACCCGCACCATCCCAAGCAGTAAAGTTTTAAATAAACAATCTTTCTGCCTCGCAGATTAATTACATCATGCGCTTCGCAATCGATCATCCAAATCGCAAACAGCGCGTCTGCTTACCGGGTATGAAAACATGTGGAAAAGCGTG
>KI422649.1:48928-62473 GCA_000473375.1 Anopheles culicifacies | reverse complement strand
ACACACACACTATTACACCTACCGCCATGAAAGCGAGATTTTAACACTCGGAACGCAACGGAATTGGGAGAAACGGAACGTTCTGCCATGGTGCATGAACGCTGCTCTGCATTTTCTCCCACCAAAAAACTGGACTGGAAAATTAAAAGAAAGAATGAAAAACACATCCCTTTATTCGTGTAGCCACACTCTAGATGATAATTTCGCGATATGGTAGGGTAGAAAAGGTAGCTTACTTTTAGAGGAATAGCGATAGCAGCCGCGTCTCCGTATTAGACCGTAAGCAGAACAAAAACAACAACCACCACCCACACCAAACGGTAATCCTTATTTCGTTGAGCAAACAACATTCCACAGCCGGGTGTGCGAGCTGGTACATTCCATCCTTAGTTGTATGCTAGCGCAAATTCTATACACGTAAGGGAATTGAAAAAAAAATGAAGGAAACAGCATGTGCTAGAGATAATGAAGTGGAGGAAGCTTAACGTTAGTCCAAACCATCATCTGTTGCTGTCCAAAAACAGTGCTGCGTAGTAAAACCCCAAAACAAAACTAACGATTCGCTAGTTGCTGAAGCTGTATCATGCTTCCGTGGTAGCTGTATTGGCTTCAGTAGCGCTAGGATTAGAAAGAACCCATGGTCGTTCAATGCAACTACTAGCATCTACTCGCTTTAAGGATTACTTTCTTCCTTACGGATGACTTCTCTCTCTCTCTCTCTCTGTCTCTCTTATCTATAAATTAGCGTATTAAACGTCACCTCTGAAGACTGAACTGACCGAACAAAATTGTTACGATTAATGACAGAGATTTGCAACGTATTCCATCATCATCAAGATACTTTCGCCCCATCGCAGACATGAAGCAAGCATTTAAAGGTGATTCGTACTCCTTTACTTTCCCATAACTCTTCAAGACCGACTGTATGCTTCTGCGTGTGTGCTCCACCACACCGTCTAGCTTATAAGTAGTTTAATTTTCCATCATTTTCCCACGATCCCCCCTCAAAAAACCTTCGCTTATAAGCTTCCCATGTTCTCCCATGATTGGTTGGTGGAGAATTTATGGCAAAAGATAGTAGTGAATAAAAATTATAATATTAAACATTTTCCCTGTGAAGAAAAAAAAAAGATGCAACTCTCCCGTCCTTACCCATAATGGCATCGTCGTCGTTCATTCGAAAGCCTAGGTGATTTCTTTGGCCGGTGAATATATCACTCCATACCGCATTATCGTAGGATTTTTGCTATATTTTAATGAGCCTCACTAATGGCTTCGGTCGACCATTATGATAAACATGGCCGTGCGCTAAAGGTATGCCCGGGATCTCGGATGGATAGTCTTTCCTAGTGTTTTTTTCCTTCCTTCGAGCGATATTACCATGCTGTGCCCGACCTGGCATTCGCCGTTTGAAGAGGCCATCAAGAGTCCAATGTGTCTCTCGTGACATGATTGATGGCCAACATCTTTCCATCGGGGTTAGACTACAGGAAATGATCTGCCTTTTTGTATTATTTTTTTCCATATCGTTTTGCTTCATTTTTTTATTCTCTTCGATCCCTATATCTCCACTATTCTTTCTTTCGCCTCAGCTTCAGCAAGCAGCTTGAAGTGGTTCTAGAATGGGAAAGACAAGCAAGCATCGAAAAGCTATCTCATTCACGCTAATGGAAAAGAGTCACGATGAATGATGACTTTTGGGGTGCAAGGGAAAAAGTGGTTCCAGCCGCTTTACCTATGACAAGCCTCCGGTTGGCTTCCTTTTTATTTATAGGTAAGTAATGCGATGTAACATCCAACAACAGTGGTTCCTCTCCTTTAAACGTGCACTGCGACGGGGAAAAAGACTTTGAGTTTGAGTTGTGTCTCCAGCCCGGTTATATCGCTCTTAAGGATTACCTGGGTGTTTCCCCCTGTTTCGTTTGTCCTCGAACGGTAAGCCATAAGGAAAAAGTTAAATCCAATCTATTGTTCTCGTATTTTTTTTTTTTCTCTCTTTTGCTGCCAATTGATTTTGCCTTGAACGCGGCGCTCGATCAAGGACGTAAAAACCCGTTTATCTTCCGATTTTTTTTCGCACCATCCCCCACGTCTTTTCGTCTGCACACCTCAATCAATCCATTGTAATCCAATCTGTGCTCGGGTGCGAAATATTCTCCGCGCGGATAGAAACTTTTGCATGCAGTCACACATCATAAATTTTGCCGACCGTATACCGCGCGCCGTACACTGCGCCAAATTGGATGCGAAAATTGTGAACGGAACGCCACGGAACGTACGCACGAGTGGCTAGTTGTTGAACGATGAACTCACCAACCGACGCAAATGGTTACCCCCGAGGGTCCGGTTCGGTGCCACCAACCCTCCCATCCCTCCACCTTCTTCTCACAAGAGGGTAATCTATCAATGTCCTGCAAAACGACTTGATTGGCTGGGATGGCCTCGTGCTTGAACAAAATTAACCGGTCGCTCACCGCACGGGGCAACACTGTGGGGGAGCTTTTATCGTGTCTTGGAAGTGGAAAAAGTTGCAAATCCACTCCTACGCTACGGATAAAAACACGTTTTCGCACTCCCCTTTTCTACCCCGGCGAGATGGAGACGCCCAGTTGCCCGTGACATGAAGCTGGCGGTTTCGGCATGCACTCCCTACTGTCGCATGCGGAAGGTATAATTTCAGGCGAAGCACTGAAAGCACTCTCTTTCTACACCGGGTTCGCACACCTTTTCAACGCTGGCCGTGCTTGCAGCCGGTCTCCAGGGAGGGTCCAATTTGCAGTCGCTTTGGATTTCGAGTTTGAAGCCATTTCATTTGACAGCTCGTCAGGTCGTCAGCTCGTCCTCGGCAACCTCGACGTGCAATTACTACGCGGAGGGTGTGTAGCGGGTCGTCACATCACCGTGAAGCAACCGGTGGCGGTGACAAGCAATGTATAGTCCTAGTAAAGTAGGCACCCCCGAGGTGAGGTGAGCTTGTTGCGTTGTGTGAGCTAACTGGGGCAGCGAGGTGTGGTTTTGGCTCTGATGACGATGAAAGCGGGTTACACGGGCAGGTTCGCTCACAGGTGCTACCCGTGTCTGATTCAGAGACATGAATTGTAAATATTTATTGTATGAACCTCGGTGGGCCTGTTGAAGGTGGTGGTGGTGGTGGAGCTTTTTTTTTGCATTCGTATGTGTAACTCACCATACTTGGCGTTTTGGCAGTAACACCTGTGCCGAGAATCAGCACAGGTATCAGTTGTTGCCGAGCGTGGCTTCATTCCGGATTCGAACGTGTGACAGTTAACGTGGTCTATCGTCCGTGCTCAGAGATCAGAACACAAACTTTGGTTTTGGTGTTTAGTGCGTACAGTGCGTGCTCGTGAACTAAGCTGATGGGTGATACTAGTGCACCGAAGCGTATACGCAAGAAACCCTCCGGAATATTGAAGCTGGACAATGTGCGTCGTCGAGAATCGTCCGGCAGTTCGCTACTGCAGCTCGGTGATGAGGTACCGTAACCGACATGGAGGCGCCTAGTACCTCACACCATCCGAACTGGCTGCGTACTTTTCCGTAACAACATCGCACAAAATTAAGCAAACACAATAGCATCCTAATGATTGAATGGCCAGCTAGGTTGGGTCGCTTTTGTTCAAATGATGTAAACGCGTATTTGCCTTTGATTGGCGTGAATGGCAAAGCTGAACAGGAAACGTGATTCGTTGCTGATAATCGTTGCTTCGTATCATTCACTAGCGTGACCGTGTACCATTGAGCGTCGTAATCTAAAATCAGCCTTTTGCCTGTTAGTTCAGGCATGGCGCTTTACAACGCTACCAACAAGCCAACTGAAAAGCCAGATAGCCTGGGGGTGTTGTGCGTGGCGTGGTAGATAACTCTACTTCATACTTTCCTTTTGCTCATCTGGAATGCCCCCGTTTAAATACCGTTCCATCCTTCGAGAACTCTTTTTTCTTAAACGAACCACAAACAAAAAAACGCCCCTTTTGCCCCTTTGCCCCTTGGTCTGTAACAGCAGTTCGAGGTAAATTAATTTAGCGTAGTAAGCAATAAAAACACCTCCCATTTCCCACATCAAAAGACGCGCTCTGGTAGGCAGAAGCAGTAAAAACGGTTCCGTTGCAGAATAGAAAAAGAGATGCCATCACCATTCGATTACTATCAGCACGCGGTAATTTCCACGAAACACCACATACAAAGCAACAGTAGCACCAGAAGCAGCAGCAGCACCAGCAGCAGGTGGTACATCCTTAAACCGATGAACGATATACCTTCTACGAGGGGTGCTCGCGAGTAGAAACGAAAACACAAAACGAAAACCGAGACGAGACCTCGAGGGTGCTTAAGAAAGGCGCACAGAAGGCACAGAAATAATAAAAACATATACCGACGTCACGCTTACGGTATGTTCCGTCGGGTGGGACTGGTTTTGCTTGTTGTATTTGCCGAACCCAGGACCCATTCTAACGGAGGCCCTTTTGTACGATGAACGGACATCTCGCGCGATCCAGTTGCGATTAATCCTTCCAACGGAACGGTTCCCGAGTGGTGGTGTGGACTAACGTGGGGTTTTAAAACAAATCGCGCCAGTTCTTTTCATTTTCTCCAATGTCCTTCCAGTGATTCAGTGTGTCTATTTTCGTTTGTACATTTGGAAAATTTGAATTACAAGTGAGTGCTTATGTGTAATCTCCCAAAAAGCTTAGACAAAGTGAACAACGAGTTGTGACCTTCTGAGCTGGTTTTTAATTATTTCTACCGAAAATGTTTCGCCTAAATATGTTCACCGAAATTTAATCAACACGTTTTCGCAAATGATTGTATCTTTGGCTTCCAAAAATCAAACCTTCGAAATGAGTCCCAAGACCCCACCTTTGCGCCGACTGCAGATACTCGTAATTTCAAGCTGTTTAAATGCATTTTAAACCATTACTTCCTTAAATAATTTGTCGTAAATTTCAATCCGTTAGCTGACAACGGTTGGCCCACGAACAAGCTTCCAAAAACATGCCTTTTCATTGCTAAAAGGCAAATTGCTACATGGCCCACAAAAAGAAAGACAAACCACCCACCCATCCCAATTGGATACCGCCCTATAGTATTCAGTCGCGTTTATGGCCTTGTAACCGTTACACGCCTTTACACACCCTCTCAGATAAAGTACACATACACACTGACACACACACACACACAAAAACACACGCCAAAGAAAACCTGGGAAATTCCTGTTCCGTGTTTCCGTAGCGCATGAATGGAAATAGCCTTCATTCCCACACCCACTGCCACGCTTCCAAGCACAGTTCCAAGACACGCTAATGACAGCCAGTTCGGGCGTCATCGTGCCCGCCACTCTTTGTTCGGCGGAAATATTTTTGGGCATCCCGACAGTGAACAGACAAATGAGCAAGCTGTTGTGGCGTACAAACCAACTGGCTCTTACCGGCACCCTTTCACCGGTACGGTCTGGCACTGGTGAAGGCACGCGAATCGCACAAACGCACAAACGATGACACTTCGGAACACATTTCGGGTGGGTCGGGAGTTTTCTCACTTTCCCTGTGTTCGGTGCGTTCGAGACCGACGGCAGGATGGTGGTGAACTAATTGATGAAACCTTTCCCAACGACACGAAGTTTGCGACGAGCTGGGAAATCGGACGTAGAATCAAGGATCCATTCCGCATTGTAGACACGTCCACGGTGCGCGTCACGACTAGGGCGAGAAGTCCCCGTACAAAATTCCAACCATTCTCGATCCACCTTATCACATTGCCGTCTTTAATTCGTTTCATTCGTCGATCCACGCATGAACGGCCAGACTCTACAGACTGCCACACAAAGTTGCTCCACCAAGTCTGGTCCCAACGTAATGAGAGCGATTATTAATGGTGCCAGCCATAATCAATTATCATTCGATGTAACATGCTGTTACGTACCAACCAGCACATTGCATACTTCTAGGCGTCTTTTTTGTTCTTTCATCAATGCACATTTGCCACAGACCAGATGCTTCGATATCCCTTTTGTGTTTTATTCGCCGTGGATGGTTGGATCCACGTGCGAAGGAAAATTATCGTTCATCCCGTTCTGCACCGAGGTTGAGTGAGTGAGTGTACTTTAAAATCAACCCTCAAACATGGGTGTGGAATGACGTCGACGTCGTCTTTGCCGTCGTCGATAATCCGACGCAATACTTGTTCGATCGATCGAAGTACACATGGAACGATTATTTTCTGCTGGGAACCGTCGACCGGAGTGGTTGTGCCAGATGTGTTGCGGCCTGCTGTCTTTATCGCTCTATTTATATCAACACAAAGCTACGTTAGGTGAAGTTAATTGTGATTATTTTTGGAGTGTGCTTGTTGTTTAATTGCCGTACTGGTGACGAAGCTTACAAACGCGTGCTTCCTTGGCACGGACAGTAAACAGCAGTTCTTTACGTGCAGCTAAGTTTCATTTTCCTCTCCCGCCAGCTTTCACCGCCATCATCCGTATCGCCACAACTCTCTGTCACGTGGGCCTTTCCACCCGTAGGACACTCTCCCGGCGATTTGCCCGAGGACGCAGATGCCAGTGATTTGAGCACGGAACTACATCCGGAAGTTGTTAGTCTTCCGCCGTCGCACGATGGCACTGGTGGTGCGGTCGTGCGGTCTTCAACTGTCGGAAACGACCCGTCGGCAAACGCGTTCGTGGAACAACAGCGTCCCAAGCGCTCAGTGAAACCGTCCTCTACCGCCGGGACCGGAAGCGTTATGAAATCACCGGACATCGCGGGTGGCACGTTCTTTGGCGGGTTGGTTGATAACGTCACCGGTGTTAACTGACATATCTTAATCGTACATCTCTTCATTTCGACATTGTTGATTGTTTTTTCTTTCTCTCTCTCTCCGCACCCATCTTAAACGACTAAAGTGACTCGGGCACTGGCATTCGCTGTGAGACGGATGACGATGAGGACTATTCCGCCAGTATTAATGCAATCATTCAACGAAAAGCAAGTGTTAAGAAAAAGCGCGGTGGTTACAAAGGAGGACATCATCGACGAACTTCCAGCCCGGCAAGCCAGATGATGGGACTGGCATCCGAACCGATGACCGATGGGCGCCGTCGCTCCAGCGTCTATACAACCAGCTCGGGTGAAACGGGAATCACGTTGCCCGGCGATGACCACTCGATTGGACGCGATGAATCAGCCGGACGGCAGGACAAACTGTTCGATACGATTCGGCTGCACAAGGAAGTGCTGCAGACGGTCAAATTGCAGCCAATTAGTATGAAGCGAAAACTGCGACTCGTACAGCAAGCGAAAAGCTACATTACCCGACACGAGGGAGCCTTGCAGGAACATTTTACCTCTCGTACGGCACGTAGTTTACTAGCACAGTTCAACATCTTTCTCACCACGGTAGGTGCCATTGCACACGCCCGCCATTCCTTCACATCTAACATGTGCCTTTATCCGACAGAAATGGCAACAACTACTGCGCGAGCTTGCCAACCTGGCCACCTATCTGATACCGTGGGAATCACGCATCAAGGAAATAGAATCACACTTTGGTTCCGTCGTTGCCTCGTATTTCACCTTTCTCCGCTGGTTGTTCTCGGTGAACATTGTCATCTCCGTGCTGTTGGTCGTGTTCATTATGGTACCGGAGGAGATTTACGTCGATCCGGTAAAGGCCAAATGTGACATCCGGAAAACGATGTCGAAGCAAGAGTTAGCACTAACGAGAAATTTTAGTACGATCTGGGAGTTTGAAGGTCATCTGAAGTATTCTCCGCTATTTTATGGGTAAGCGAAACGAAAGGTGAAAATTGGTTTCCTTCGCCTATGCGCTGGCAAGCTATTTTCGTGCAGGAAAAAGAGACTTCAATACAAGCGAAGGAAAGGAACACCTTCCTTAAAACACGGTATCATCTATTTGCAGCTACTACTCCACCTTCTCGGGTGCAATTGCATGGGGCTATAATCTACCCTTAGCTTACTTCTTCACCGGATTGGTCGTGTATATTTACAGCTTTGTAGCCACATTAAAAAAGTATGCAGCTTCGACCCGGTGTTTTAGCATTCGATCGATGTATTGAGTGATTGATTTGTGTTTCCTTCCAGAATGGCTGAAAACTCGCGAATGTCTAAACTATCCTCCAAAGACGATGAGTATGTGTTTTCCTGGAAACTGTTCACCGGATGGGACTACATGATTGGTCATATGGAGACGGCCCAGAATAGGATGGCTTCCATTATACTTGGCTTTAAAGAGGCGCTTTTGGAGGAAGCTGAGAAGAAAAAGGATACGCGAAAGTATAACTAAACACAACCTACCATCCTATTTCTACCATATGCTGGTTTATGCGTTTTATACTTCTAGCTGGAAGATTATTCTGCTGAGGATACTGGTAAATTTCCTCATCCTGGGACTGCTGGTCATTTCCGCCTACGAGGTCATTCTGGTTGTGAAACGCTCGATGGACATTAAAGAATCTGATTCGTGGTGGAGACGCAACGAAATCACCGTCGTCATGTCGCTCATCTCGTTCTTCTTCCCGATGATATTTGAGGCCCTCGGCATTATCGAGTACTACCATCCGAGGAAACAGCTTCGCATACAGCTCGCCCGTATCATGGTATTGAACATGCTGAATCTGTACTCACTAATATTCGCGCTGTTCGATAAAATTGCACACATGACGGGTGAATTACGGCGCATGAAACCAACCAACTTTACCTCTTCGGCTGCTTCCTGCTTTCTACCGGAAGCGGGTGCCAGATGGAATGTAACGCCTTCGGGTGAGCTGCTACATTCCGAACGATCGTTTCTACTGGATATGTTGGCGGATTTCAATCGAAGCGGTGTTGGGCCGGGCACTATGTTAGCGAATGGAAGTAACTGCTTTCGGGTTCCTTTCAATTGCACGGATGTTACCAGTACGGCTACCCTGCTAACTACACTGCTACTGACAAGCATGTCCACAACAACCAGCCCAGAGCTATCAAGCCCAACGACGGCTGTAGCAGCGAGTGAGTTCCCAACAACTAGCTTCAATCCAACCACATGGAAAGGATACCGCTCACCTTACGATGGGTACGATTACGATGAAGAGGATATGGACTATTATTTGGAATATCGTGCCCGTCTCCTGCCCAATGACAAGCTCGAGGGAGTTCCGATCAATAAACGCGAAGCTGTTTACGATCTCATCAGGCGCAACGAAACCACAATCAGCGAAAATGATAGCAATTATACAGATAATGATGCAACGGTTCAAAGCACTGCTATACCAACAGTCAGTACGGAAGACTTCCAAACTATGACATATACCGAGCTGCACAGTTATGTCACTGGAAGATATAACGATTTTTTGGCCTCTTATTACTACGATTCGGAAGCGGATGACGAACTGGAGCAAACGGAAATGGACGATGAAGAAGAAGAGGAAGAGTATAGATTAAATCAGTTTTTAACATCGGAAGAAGCGAACGGTTACCACACTAGTCCATCAACTACCGAGCTGTTCGAACTGGTTCCGGAATTGACAACAGAACCCTTCCAAAGCACAATGTCCACCGAGGGCAACCCAAACACTCCCAGAACACTTCACTCCACAGCTTCAGAACAGCTGCTAACAGAATCAACGACAGACAAGTATGATGAGAAGTCGTCTACTATACAAATTGATACATCACCGACCTCACAATATGACGGCGACGTTACGACACAGTTATACGAAATCCCTTCGGAAACATCAATCGTTCAAAAGGGAACGCTACAAACAGATAGCAGCCGTGAAGATGAAGCTTTATCTACTACTGAAACACCAAGTGCATGCTATCGTTGGGTGTGTCTACCGGGCAACTTACAGAATCCGGAGGGCCAGGACAGCAAGTATCGAAACGCGGACATCCGATCGCTGTGCTGGGAAACGATGTTTGGACAAGAGTTGGCAAAACTAACTGTTATGGATTTAGTGAGTATTCTGGATTAACGATCGTGTAGAAAGAATGCTAAAAGATTAATCGTTCTGTGAATCATTTTACCAGCTGGTGACGATTGTGTCCACGCTAATTTTGGACTTTCTACGAGCACTTTTCGTGCGGTTTATGAACAGTTGCTGGTGCTGGGATTTGGAGAAGAAGTTTCCCAAAGTTCGTAAACTACTCTACCGAGGGATGTTTCGGTATTTTAATTGGCCTTTTTGTTGTCTTTTCAGTATGGAGACTTCAAGATAGCGGAAAATATTTTGCATCTCGTAAATAATCAAGGTATGGTGTGGATGGGCATGTTCTTCTCGCCCGGCTTAGCCGTACTAAACATTGCTAAGCTAGTGATCATACTGTATCTGCGTTCGTGGACCGTTCTAACCTGCAACGTTCCACATGAAGTCGTTTTTCGAGCTTCTCGTTCAAACAATTTCTACTTCGCACTGCTACTAACCATGCTCTTCCTGTGTGTACTTCCCGTAAGTTATGCCATCGTGTTCCTTGAACCATCCTGGCACTGCGGACCGTTCTCCAACTCGAACCGCATCTATCACTTGCTTACTAATGCCACCGAACAAATAATACCGGAGATGATTACCAAGTACATCGTGTCACCAGCCGCCGTCATTCCACTGCTCGTGCTACTTATTCTAATCATCTACTATCTAATCTCTCTTACCGGTTCGTTGCGCGAAGCAAACCAAGATCTCAAATTACAGCTGCGCAAAGAACGAACCGAAGAACGAAGAAAAATGTTTAAAATTGCCTCCAGCACCCAACAGCAAACACCTGGCACGGGAATGACTGGCATTAATGGATTGTCCAGCTCCTGGCATAAAGTACTCGATTCCACACAATTGCGCCTTCAATCTACAACGGATAATGCAACCGACTCAGAGAACTCTAGCTCTAAACGTAAGGAGCTGCTGCAACGTATGATGAAGAAAGCATTGCAGAAGGAAAGTTCACTCGGTACGGAAGGGGAACCTGCTTCTGTGGGACAGCAGAACTTGACGGCCGAGTCTCCCTTACCGATATCACCGCCCGTCATAGGAACGATAAATGAAAAGAATCGACCCTCCATACAGCTGAAACCCAAGCCTAAGGACACGAAGGATGCCAGTGATACAGATGTGTTCCGTTTCGATCGTCGTGCAGTGGATCACATGAATCGTCAGGCTGAAGAAGAAGAAACGGGACGTGGCACTAATGAAGGTGAGAGTGGTAGAAAAAAGTTCGAAAGGACACGTCCATCAACAGCGGAACGGTTCCGGATGGCGGCACAGGCCGAACGACGACGCACTCAAAACAAACTGGCAATAGGAAAGATGGCGGATAAAACAGCGGATTGGATCGAAAAAATACCAGTAATTACAATTAGCAAAACATCAAGCGATGAGTGCATCATCGATTCAGACCTAGAAGATCCAAACGATCCTGTTGTTAAGAACACTACGGAATTGACGATCGAAAATAGAAAGGACCTACCGTCTACACACACAAAACCGTCTAAGACGAGCTAAAGTGCAATCGTTGTATTTGATACATTTACTTACCTACTCACCTTCCGGTCGGCGTATTGTGAAGCATTCGTGTGATCTCCGTGTGCACTACTTTTTGATGTGATTTTATTATTATTGCATTAGGTACTTGAAAGATTTAGATGTCGTTGGGCAATTTTCAGAACTTTAACACATAATATATTGGATGTTGGACGTTTTAATCGATTTATGATAAAGCGACGTATGAATGCATCTTGTGTGAGATATTATCAATGGGTTTTGAAATGAAAGAAAATGGGTAGGATTTGTTGTTATTATTTTTAGAAATTCCGGTAAGAAAGCCGCCCTTGCAAAACACGCGTATCCTGCTTTCGAAATCCCGCACCACTACGCTACTTAAAATCATTCTAGGTAAGAGGAGAAGATCACTGCAAGAGGTGAACGGGACTCCAAGGTCCGAAGCATCTTAAAACATGAAACACAACTAACACTACATCACTGCATTCACGCAAATCACCGCTACACTACGGATCCACATGTACACAGGGCCTTAAATTGAATTTCCTGTAAATGGAAGTTATAAAGATATGAATAAACATTGCTTAAATATTAACGAAAAGGATACTTACAACTTGATACACTTAATTTGTAGATGCTGCATCAATTTCAGAGTTTTATTATTCATCCCTTTGAGCACGCGCACTTCTTTTCTCTACGCCAGCACTTTGACAACTGCCCATCCAACAAACTCAGTCCAAAACAAGTAATTCCAACAAATTGCTACTTGGGTACCCGTCAGTGACATTTGCTTCAGAAACATAAACAATCAACCGACATTTTCGTACTCTCCGTGTTATTAAAAAATCTCATTTATGCACGATGAAAAGTTAGTTTATTATTACACAAGTGTTCTCCGAGTATTATTGCAGTGTTGTGATATAAATTTAGCTTTCAATTCCATGGAATTCTGTAACAGAAATTGAGCATAAAATGATCCCCTCGATCAAGTGACGATCACGATCACCGAGTATGTAGTCAGCAAATGCACCGAATAGTTCTTCCATCTCTTTCCTGGTTTTCGGTTGTGTACGTGTGCGTGTGCTGGTTTAAGCAGATGCAGCATCTTGAGGTGTGTGTTTTTGAACGGCTAGCATAAGCCATCCATCCGAGCGCATAAAACATTGTCGTCTAGCGCTCGCAGTGCTGAGCATCATCTCCAGATGTCCAAATGTTGCTGACATCAACGGGATCGTGGTGTTTGTAGTTCGAAGGTGAAAAGCTTAGATTATGTGTATTACAAGGTGCTGATTGTGGCGCGTTGTTCTGTGAAATTGTTGAATGTTCCTCGTTTCACTCTTTTTTCATGCTACATGCGATCGTAGGTGGCAGCATACCCAGAGCATGTGTTGAAAGCAGCATATTGTTTTACGTACGAGCGCGTGCGTGTATTTGTGTTTGAGAGTGCGTGTTTTCTTTCCTGTAGTGTCGTTTCCTTCGTTGGCTTTATGCAGTGTATGCATTTTTGATTTTGTTTTCGTTAAAATTCCCCGGTCTCGGCCACATTACCCCACACGTTTGAATGCGGGAAGAAATGGGTTTCGTTGCCGCTTAATGGTGCACTGGTTCCATTTGCTTCCGTTTCGTTTCGGCCCATTTTTCCTTGTTGGCTGGCACATTGGCCAGCGTATGGAGTTGGCAGAACAGTGGCAACGACAGTCCGAACGCGACAAAGTAGAATCGCCAGATCCATTGGTTTTTCAAATAGTGCTGGTACGGGAACTGTACCACCTTCGCGGTGTACGTGTAGGGGAATTTCACTCGACGTCCCACTGGTTCGGACATGTTTGCAACTGAGAAGAATACTAGACTGTGTGAAAAACTGGAATGTGCGAACGATTCTGTTCCAGAGCCTACTTATGTTACGAAAAAAAAAGATTTTACATAGAAAACTGATGTGAAAGATCAGCAAAAAAATCAACGGTTCTCCTTGGGTGTGCGATCATGTCAGCAGAGAACATACAAAGTTCAACGAAAGTGAAATTACACCAGAAGAAGAC